>JAHHZJ010001152.1:0-160293 GCA_021437245.1 Aegilops speltoides | reverse complement strand
CGGTAATACACATCACTTAAGCCTTGCAAGCATTGTAACTAATGAGTTAGTTGCGAGATGATGTATTACGGAACGAGTAAAGAGACTTGCGATAACGAGATTGAACTAGGTATTGGATACCGACGATCGAATCTCGGGTAAGTAACATACCGATGACAAAGGAACAACGATGTTGTTATGCGGTCGACCGATAAAGATCTTCGTAGAATATGTAGGAACCAATATGGGCATCCAGGTCCCGCTATTGGTTATTGACCGAGACGTGTCTCGGTCATGTCTACATTGTTCTCGAACCGTAGGGTCCGCACGCTTAAGGTTTCGATGATGGTTATATTATGAGTTTATGAGTTTTGATGTACCAAGGAGTTCGAGTCCCGGATGAGATCGGGGACATGACGAGGAGTCTCGAAATGGTCGAGACGTAAAGATCGATATATTGGACGACTATATTCGGAGTTCGGAAGGTTCCGAGTCATTCGGTATTTATCGGAGTCTGGGAGAGTTACGGAATTCGCCGGGAGAAGTATTGGGCCTTATGGGCCATACAGGGAAAGAGAGAGGGCTGCCCAAGGCAGGCAGCGCCCCCTGCCCTAGTCCGAATTGGGCTAGGGAGGGCCGCACCCCCTTCCTTCCTTCTCTCTTCCCTTCCTAGTCTCCTACTCCTAATACATGGAAGGATCCTAGTTGGACTAGGAAAGGGGAATCCTACTCGGTGGGAGTAGGACTCCCCTATGGGCGCCTCCTCCCTAGGCCAGCCTCCTCCTCCCTCCCTCCTTTATATACTGGGGCAGGGGCACCCCATAGACACACAAGTTGATCCTTGAGATCGTTCCTTAGCAGTGTCGGTGCCCCCTCCACCATATTCCACCTCGGTCATATCGTGGCAGTGCTTAGGCGAAGCCTGCGTCGATAGAACATCAAGATCGTCACCACGCCGTCGTCGACGTAACTCTCTCTCCCGAAGCTTTGCTGGATCGGAGCCGAGGAGCGTCACCGAGCTGTACGTGTGTCAAGAACTTCGGAGGCGCCGAGTAACGGCGCTGGATCGGTTGGATCGCGAGGAGAACGCGTCGACTACTTCCTCTACGTTGTGATCGCTTCGCTTGGTCTCACGAGGGTACGTGACAACACTCTCCCTCTCGTTGCTATACATCACCATGATCTTGCGTGTGCGTAGGAAATTTTTGAAATTACTCGTTCCCCAACAAAGGCATCCGAGCCTAGGTTTTATTGCTTGATGTTTTGCAGAGTAGAACACAAGTGAGTTGTGGGCGATACAAGTCATACTGCCTACCACATGTCATACTTTAGTTCAGCGGTATTGTGAGATGAAGCGGCCGGACCGACATTACGCGTATGCTTACGCGAGACTGGTTTCACCGCTCTGAGCACTCGTGCTTAAAGGTGGCTGGCGGGTGTCTGTCTCTCTCACTTTAGTTGAACCGAGTGTAGCTCGCCGGTCCTTGAGAAGGTTAAAGCGAGTCTATTTGACAAATATCGTTGTGGTTTTGATGCGTGGGTGAGATTGGTTCTTGCTTAAGCCCGTAGCAGCCACGTAAAATTTGCAACTACAAAGTAGAGGACGTCTAACTTGTTTTTGCAGGGCATGTTGTGATGTGATATGGTCAAGGCGTGATGCTATATTTTATTGTATGAGATGATCATGTTTTGTAACCGATGTTATCGGTAATCGGCTGGAGCCATATGGTTGTCGCTTTATTGTATGAAATGCAAGCGCTTGTAATTGCTTTACTTTATCACTAAGCGGTAGCGATAGTCGTAGAAGCAATAGATGGCGTGGCGACAACGATGATACGATGGAGATCAAGGTGTCGCGCCGGTGGCGATGGTGATCACGACGGTGCTTCGGAGATGGAGATCACAAGCACAAGATGATGATGGCCATATCATATCACTTATATTGATTGCATGTGATGTTTATCCTTTATGCATCTTATCTTGCTTTGATTGACGGTAGCATTTTAAGATGATCTCTCACTAATTATCAAGAAGTGTTCTCCCTGAGTATGCACCATTGCCAAAGTTTGTCGTGCCCAGACACCACGTGATGATCGGGTGTGATAAGCTCTACGTCCATCTACAACGGGTGCAAGCCAGTTTTGCACACGCGGAATACTCAGGTTAAACTTGACGAGCCTAGCATATGCAGATATGGCCTCGGAACACGGAGACCGAAAGGTCGAGCGTGAATCATATAGTAGATATGATCAACATGAGATGTTCACCATTGAAAACTAATCCATTTCACGTGATGATCGGTTATGGTTTAGTTGAATTTGGATCACGTGATCACTTAGAGGATTAGAGGATGTCTATCTAAGTGGGAGTTCTTAAGTAATATGATTAATTGAACTTAAATTTATCATGAACTTAGTCTGGTAGTATTTTGCAAATTATGTTGTAAGATCAATAGCTTGTGTTGTTGCTTTCATATGTTTATTTTGATATGTTCCTAGAGAAAATGTATTGAAAGATGTTAGTAGCAATGATGCGGATTGGATCCGTGATCGAGGTTTATCCTCATTGCTGCATAGAAGAATTATGTCCTTGATGCACCGCTAGGTGACAGACCTATTGCAGAGGCGGATCGAGGCGTTATGAGCGTTTGGCTAGCTCAATATGATGACTACTTGATAGTTTAAGTGCACCATGCTTAACGGCTTAGAATCGGGACTTCATAGACGTTTTGAACGTCATGGACCATATGAGATGTTCCAGAGTTGAAGTTAATATTTCAAGCAAATACCGAGTTGAGAGATATGAAGTCTCCAACAAGTTCTATAGCTAAAAGATGGAGGAGAATCGCTCAACTAGTGAGCATGTGCTCGATTATGCAGGTACTACAATCGCTTGAATCAAGTGGGAGTTAATCTTCCGATAAGATAGTGATTGACAAATTCTCTAGTCACCATCACCAAGTTAGTAGAACTTCATGATGAACTATAGTATGCAAGGGATGATGAAAATGATTCCCGAGTTTTTTCATGATGATGAAATCGATGAAGGTAGAAATCAAGAAAGAACATCAAGTGTTGATGGTTAACAAGACCACTAGTTTCAAGAAAAGGGCAAAGGGATAGAAGGGAACTTCAAGAAGAACGGCAAGCAAGTTGCTGCTCAAGTGAAGAAGCCCAAGTCTGGACCTAAGCCTGAGACTAAGTGCTTCCACTGCAAAGGGACTGGTCACTGGAAGCAGAACTACCCCAATTATTTGGTGGATAAGAAGGATGGCAAAGTGAAAAAGGGTATATTTGATATACATGTGTTTAATGTGTGCTTTACTAGTGTTTATAGCAACCCCTCGGTATTTGGTACTGGTTCAGTTGCTAAGAGTAGTAACTCAAAGCGGAGTTGCGTAATAAATGAAACTAATTAAGGGTGAAGTGACGATGTGTGTTGAAAGTAGTTTCAAGATTGATATGATCATCATCGCACACTCCCTATACTTTCGGGATTAGTGTTGAACCTAAATAAATGTTATTTGGTGTTTGCATTGAGCATGAATATGATTTGATCGTGTTTATTGCAATACGGTTATTCATTTAAGTAAGAGAATAAACTGTTGTTCTATTTACATGAATAAAACCTTATATGGTTACACACCCAATGAAAATGGTTCATTGGATCTCGATCGTAGTGATACACATATTCATAACATTGAAACCAAAAGATGCAAAGTTAATAATGATAGTGCAACTTATTTGTGGCACTGCCGTATAGGTCATATTGGTGTAAAGCGCATGAAGAAACTCCATGCTGATGGGATTTTGGAATCACTTGATTATGAATCACTTGATGCTTGCGAACCATGCCTCATGGGCAAGATGACTAAAACTCCGTTCTCTGGAACAATGGAACAAGCTACTGACTTATTGGAAATAATACATATCGATGTATGCAATCCAATGAGTGTTGATGCTCGTGGCAAGTATCATTATTTTCTGACCTTCACAAGATAATTTGAGCAGATATGGGTATATCTACTTGATGAAACATAAGTCTGAAATAGTTGAAAGGTTCAAAGAATTTTAGAGTGAAGTGGAAAAATCATCGTAACAAGAAAATAAAGTTTCTGCGATCTGATCGCGGAGACGAATATTTGAGTTACGAGTTTGGTCTTCAATTAAAACAATGTGGAATAGTTTCACATCTCACGCCACCTGGAACACCACAACGTTATGGTGTGTCCGAACGTTGTAACCGCACTTTATTGGATATGATGCGATCTATGATGTCTCTTACCATTATCGTTTTGGGGTTATGCATTAGAGACAGCTGCATTCATGTTAAAAGGGCACCATCTAAATCCGTTGAGACGACACTATATGTACTGTGGTTTAGCAAGAAACCAAAGTTGTCGTTTCTTAAAGATTGGGGCTGTGATGCTTATGTGAAAAAGTTTCATCCTGATAAGCTCAAACCCAAATCGGATAAGTGCATCTTCATAGAATACCCAAAGGAAACTGTTGGGTACACCTTCTATCACAGATCCGAAGGCAAGATATTCGTTGCTAATAAATGGATCCTTTCTAGAGAAGGAGTTTCTCTCGAAAGAAGTGAGTGGGAGGAAAGTAGAACTTGATGAGGTAATTGTACCTTCTCCCTTATTGGAAAGTAGTTCATCACAGAAATCTGTTCTGTGACTCTGCACCAATTAGTGAGGAAGCTAATGATGATGATCATGTAACTTGGATCAAGTTACTACCGAATCTCGTGAGGTAAACCAGAGTGAGATCCGCACTGAGTGGTACGGTAATCCTGTTACGAAGTCATGTAACTAGATCATGATGAACCTACGAACTATGAGGAAGCGATGATGAGCCCAGATTCATGCGAAATGGCTTGAGGCCATGAAATCTGAGATGAGATCCATGTATGAGAACAAAGTGTGGACTTTGGTGGAGTTGCTCGATGATCGGCAAGCCATAGAAAATAAATGGATCTTCAAGAGGAAGACGGACGCCGATAGTAGTGTTACTATCTACAAAGCTAGACTTGTCAAAAAGGTTTTGACAAAGTTCAAGATGTTGAATACAATGAGATTTTACTCACTCGTATCGATGCTTAAAAGTCTGTTCGAATCATGTTAGCAATTGCCGATTTTATGAAATCGGCAAATGGATAAACAAAACTGCATTGCTTAATGGAGTTATTAAAGAAGAGTTGTATGTGATGCAACCAAGAGGTTTTGTCGATCCTAAAGGTGTTAACAAAATGTGCATCTATGGACTGGTGCAAGCATCTCGGAGTTGGAATATACGCTTTGATAAGTTGATCAAAGCATATAGTTTATACAGACTTGCGGTGAAGCCCCATTTACTAGAAAGTGAGTGGGAGCACTACAGCATTTCTGATAAGTATATGTGAATGACATATTGTAGATCGGAAATAATGTAGAATTATTCTGCAAAGCATAAATGAGTGTTTGAAAGAAGTTTTTCAAAGAAAGACCTCGGTGAAGCTACTTACATATTGAGCATCAAGATCTATTGAGATAGATCAAAACGCTTGATAAGTTTTTTCAATGAGTACATACCTTGATAAGATTTTGAAGTAGTTCAAAATGGAACAGTCAAAGAAAGAGTTCTTGCCTGTGTTACAAGGTGTGAAATTGAGTAAGACTCAAAACCCGACCACGGCGGAAGATAGAAAGAGAATGAAAGTCATTCCCTATGCCTTGGCCATAGGTTCTATAAAGTATGCCATGTCTTGTGTACCAGATATATTGTATACCCTGCACCGAGTTTGGCAAGGAGTACAATAGTGATCTAGGAGTAGATCATTTGGACAGCGGTCAAAATTATCCTTAGTGGAATAAGGATATGTTTCTCGATTATGGAAGTGACAAAGGTTAGTCGTAAAGGGTTACGTCGATGCAAGTTTTGACACCGATCCGGATGACTCTAAGTCTCGATCTAGATACATATTGAAAGTGGGAGCAATTAGCTAGAGTAGCTCCGTGCGAGCATTGTAGACATAAAAATTGCAAAATACATACGGCTCAAATGTGAAAGACCCGTTGACTAAACTTCTCTCACAAGCAAAACATGATCATACCTTTGTACTCTTTGGGTGTTAATCACATAGCGATGTGAACTAGATTATTGACTCTAGTAAACCCTTTGGGTGTTGGTCACATGACGATGTGAACTATGGGTGTTAATCATATCTGATATGATTATCGGTGTTCAATCACATGGCGATGTGAACTAGATTATTGACTCTAGTGCAAGTGGGAGATGAAGGAAATATGCCCTAGAGGCAATAATAAAGTTATTATATATTTCCTCATATCATGATAAATGTTTATTATTCATGCTAGAATTGTATTAACCGGAAACATAATACATGTGTGAATATATAGACAAGCAGTGTCACTAGTATGCCTCTACTTGACTAGCTTGTTAATCAAAGATGGTTATGTTTCCTAACCATAAACAAGGAGTTGTTATTTGATTAACAAGGTCACATCATTAGTTGAATGATCTGATTGACATGACCCATTCCGTTAGCTTAGCACACGATCGTTTAGTATGTTGCTATTGCTTCCTTCATGACTTATACATGTTCCTATAACTATGAGATTATGCAACTCCGTTTGCGGAGGAACACTTTGGTACTACCAAACGTCACAACGTAATCGGGTGATTATAAAGGAGTACTACAGGTGTCTCCAAAGTCAGATGTTGGGTTGGCGTATTTCGAGATTAGGATTTGTCACTCCGAATGTCGGAGAGGTATCTCTGGGCCCTCTTGGTAATACACATCACTTAAGCCTTGCAAGCATTGTAACTAATGAGTTAGTTGCGAGATGATGTATTATGGAACGAGTAAAGAGACTTGCCGGTAACGAGATTGAACTAGGTATTGGATACCGACGATCGAATCTCGGGTAAGTAACATACCGATGACAAAGGAACAACGTATGTTGTTATGCGGTCGACCGATAAAGATCTTCGTAGAATATGTAGGAACCAATATGGGCATCCAGGTCCCGCTATTGGTTATTGACCGGAGACGTGTCTCGGTCATGTCTACATTGTTCTCGAACCGTAGGGTCCGCACGCTTAAGGTTTCGATGATGCTTATATTATGAGTTTATGAGTTTTGATGTACGAAGGAGTTCGAGTCCGGATGAGATCGGGGACATGACGAGGAGTCTCGAAATGGTCGAGACGTAAAGATCGATATATTGGACGACTATATTCGGAGTTCGGAAAGGTTCTGAGTCATTCGGGTATTTATCGGAGTACCGGAGAGTTACGGGAATTCGCCGGGGAGAAGTATTGGGCCTTATGGGCCATACGGGAAAGAGAGAGGGGCTGCCCTAGGCAGGCCGCGCGCCCCCCCTTGCCCTAGTCCGAATTGGGCTAAGGGGAGGGGCCGCACCCCCTCCTTCCTTCCCTTCTCTCTTCCCCTTCCTAGTCTCCTACTCCTAATACATGGAAGGATCCCTAGTTGGACTAGGAAAAGGGAATCCTACTCCCGGTGGGAGTAGGACTCCCCTATGGCGCCTCCTCCTAGGCCGGCCTCCTCCTCCCTCCCTCCTTTATATCACGGGGCAGGGGCACCCCATAGACACACAAGTTGATCCTTGAGATCGTTCCTTAGCCGTGTCGGTGCCCCCTCCACCATAATCCACCTCGGTCATATCGTAGCGGTGCTTAGGCGAAGCCTGCGTCGATAGAACATCAAGATCGTCACCACGCCGTCGTCTTGACGGAACTCTCTCTCCGGAGCTTTGCTGGATCGGAGCCGAGGAGCGTCACCGAGCTGTACGTGTGTCAAGAACTCGGAGGCGCCGGAGTAACGGCGCTGGGATCGGTTGGATCGCGAGGAGAACGTACGACTACTTCCTCTACGTTGTGATCGCTTCCGCTTCGGTCTACGAGGGTACGTAGACAACACTCTCCCCTCTCGTTGCTATACATCACCATGATCTTGCGTGTGCGTAGGAAATTTTTTGAAATTACTACGTTCCCCAACACTTCGCTTATCCGGTGTGCCCTGAGAACGAGATATGTGCAGCTCCTATCGGGATTTGTCGGCACAGCGGGTGGTCTTGCTGGTTTAGTTTTACCCTGTCTAAATGTCTTGTTGTACCGGGATATCGAGTCTGATCGGAGTATCTCGGGTGGAGGTCTATTCCTTCGTTGACCGTGAGAGCTTGTCATGGGCTAAGTTGGGACACCCCTGCAGGATTTAAACTTTCGAGAGCCGTGCCCGCAGTTATGTGGCAGATGGGAATTTGTTAATGTCCGGTTGTAGATAACTTGACATCAGATCCGAATTAAAACGCATCAACCGCGTGTGTAACCGTGATGGTCTCTTTGAAGGAAATATGCCCTAGAGGCAATAATAAAGTTATTATTTATTTCCTTATATCATGATAAATGTTTATTATTCATGCTAGAATTGTATTAACCGGAAACATAATACATGTGTGAATATATAGATGCATGAGTGTCACTAGTATGCCTCTACTTGACTAGCTTGTTAATCAAAGATGGTTATGTTTCCTAACCATGAACAAGGAGTTGTTATTTGATTAACAAGGTCACATCATTAGTTGAATGATCTGATTGACATGACCCATTCCGTTAGGTTAGCACACGATCGTTTAGTATGTTGCTATTGCTTCCTTCATGACTTATACATGTTCCTATGACTATGAGATTATGCAACTCCCGTTTACCGGAGGAATACTTTGTGTGCTACCAAACGTCACAACGTAACTGGGTGATTATAAAGGTGCTCTACAGGTGTCTCCAAAGGTACTTGTTGGGTGGCGTATTTCGAGATTAGGATTTGTCACTCCGAATGTCGGAGAGGTATCTCTGGGCCCTCTCGGTAATGCACATCACTTAAGCCTTGCAAGCATTGCAACTAATGAGTTAGTTGCGAGATGATGTATTACGGAACGAGTAAAGAGACTTGCCGGTAACGAGATTGAACTAGGTATTGGATACCGACGATCGAATCTCGGGCAAGTAACATACCGATGACAAAGGAACAACGTATGTTGTTATGCGGTCCGACCGATAAAGATCTTCGTAGAATATGTAGGAACCAATATGGGCATCCAGGTCCCGCTATTGGTTATTGACGGAGACGATGTCTCGGTCATGTCTACATTGTTCTCGAACCGTAGGGTCCGCACGCTTAAGGTTTCGATGACAGTTTTATTATGAGTTTATGAGTTTTGATGTACCGAAGGAGTTCGGAGTCCCGGATGAGATCGGGGACATGACGAGGAGTCTCGAAATGGTCGAGACGTAAAGATCGATATATTAGACGACTATATTCGGAGTTCGAAAAGGTTCCGAGTGATTCGGGTATTTTTCGGAGTACCGGAGAGTTACGGGAATTCATATTGGGCCTCATTGGGCCATACGGGAAAAGAGAGAGAAGGCCTAAAGAGTGGCCGCACCCCTCCCCTTTGGCTAGTCCGAATTGGACTAGGGAGGGGGGGCGCCCCCTTCCTTCCTTCTCCTTCTCTCTTCCCTTTCCTTCTCTCCTACTCCTATATGGAAGGGTTACTAGTTGGACTAGGAAAGGGGGAATCCTACTCCCGGTGGGAGTAGGACTCCCCTAGGGCGCGCCATAGAGAGGGTCGGCCCTCCCCCTCCTCCACTCCTTTATATACGGGGGTAGGGGCACCCCATAGACATACAAGATTGATCCTTGAGATCGTTCCTTAGCCGTGTGCGGTGCCCCCCTCCACCATATTCCACCTCGGTCATATCGTGGCGGTGCTTAGGCGAAGCCTGCGTCGATAGAACATCAAGATCGTCACCACGCCGCCGTTGTCTTGTGGAACTCTCTCCTGGAGCTTTGCTGGATCGGAGCCCGAGGAGCGTCACCGAGCTGTACGTGTGTCAAGAACTCGGAGGCGCCGAAGTAACGGCACTGGGATCGGTTGGATCGCGAGGATAACGTACGACTACTTCCTCTACGTTGTGATCGCTTCCGCTTCGGTCTACAAGGGTATGTAGACAACACTCTCCCCTCTCGTTGCTATGCATCACCATGATCTTGCGTGTGCGTAGGAATTTTTGAAATTACTCGTTCCCCAACAATGGCATCCGAGCCTAGGTTTTCTATGGTTTGATGTTTTGCACGAGTAGAACACAAGTGAGTTGTGGACGATACAAGTCATACTTGCCTACCAAAGATGTCATACTTTGGTTCAGCGGTATTGTTGGATGAAGCGGCCCGACCGACATTACGCGTGCGCTTCGCGAGACTGGTTCTACCGCCGTGCTTTGCACAAAGGTGGTTAGCGGGTGTCAGTTTCTCCAACTTTAGTTGAACCGAGTGTGGCTACGCCCGGTCCTTGAGAAGGTTAAAACGGAGTCTATTTGACGAAGTATCGTTGTGGTTTTGATGCGTAGGTGAGATTGGTTCTTGCTTCAGCCCGTAGCAGCCACGTAAAATTTGCAACAACAAAGTAGAGGACGTCTAACTTGTTTTTGCAGGGCATGTTGTGATGTGATATGGCCAAGATGTGATGCTATATTTTATTGTATAAGATGATCATGTTTTGTAACCTAAGTTATCGGCAACTGGCAGGAGCCATATGGTTGTCGCTTTATTGTATGAAATGCAAACGCCCTGTAATTGCTTTACTTTATCACTAAGCGGTAGCGATAGTCGTAGAAGCAATAGATGGCGTAAACGACAAACCATGCTACGATGGAGATCAAGGTGTCGCGCCGGTGACGATGGTGATCACGACGGTGCTTTGAAGATGGAGATCACAAGCACAAGATGATGATGGCCATATCATATCACTTATATTGATTGCATGTGATGTTTATCCTTTATGCATCTTATCTTGCTTTGATTGACGGTAGCATTTTAAGATGATCTCTCACTAAAATTATCAAGTAGTGTTCTCCCTGAGTATGCACCATTGCCAAAGTTAAATCGTGTTAGAGACACCACGTGATGATCGGTGTGATAAGCTCTCGTCCATCTACAACGGGTGCAAGCCAGTTTTGCACACGCAGAATACTCAGAGTTATACTTGACGAGCCTAGCATATGCGAGATATGGCCTCGAACACGGAGACCGAAAGGTCGGCGTGAATCATATAGTAGATATGATCAACATAAGATGTTCACCATTGAAAACTACTCCATCTCACGTGATGATCGGTTATGGTTCGCTTGATTTGGATCACGTGATCACTTAGATGACTAGAGAGATGTCTGTCTAAGTGGGAGTTCTTAAGTAATATGATTAATTGAACTTAAATTTATCATGAACTTAGTCCTGGTAGTATTTTGCAAATTATGTTGTAAGATCAATAGCTTGCGTTGTTGCTTTCATATGTTTATTTTGATATGTTCCTGTTGATGGTATAATTTGGCTAGTTAATATATGATGAGCCAAATTAATTCAATGATTTATCAAGCTGATCAGTTGATGCATTTTTAAGTATTGCAACAAGAAGTTTCATGGACAACAAAGATGCAAGTTCTAAGAAGGATCGGATGCTAAGCTAAACTATGGGCATGGAGTGCATGGTCTATATATATCTACGTAAAGCGGAGAAGTATGCTTAGTGTTGATGGCTATTATCCGAGTTGATTTGCGACATTGCCGGAGTATTTTATTATTTTCTTTGAAGGCTCAAGGTATTTGTACGTATATGCTTAGAACTTGGGCTACTCTATTATCTGGTGATAGCGACGTGGCCGGAATATTTAATTGATAAGGCAAGATGTGTATACGGTCAGAAGGGATCGCCATGCAGGTTAGCCTAATGTAAAACGTCAAGTACTATACATGGTAGCCCAATTAGAATGACCTGATTAGATTCTAATCGGTTTGATTTTGGAATTCAACTCGTGTACGCCAAGTCATGCCTTGTATATGTCAAAGTCCAGCGTGCCTTATATATAAGGCCATGGCCGATTGGAAACCCCCCAATCAATCGATCTATCAATACAAACTCTATTTTCGCGTATGTCTATTTTCTGTCGTTACTTCTTGTTGAGCCCTAGCAGCCCTAGGGTTTGGTGATCTTTGCCGTTTTGCGCTGGAAAGCGGCCGGTTCTGCTCCATGAAAGCGAGGAAATCTTTGTTGCTTTGCTCGTAAAGCAATCGTTCGTCGTCACGAAAGCACGACGGTTATCCTGGTGTTGCGCGGCGATTTCGCGTGCCAACACAATTGGCGACTCCGCTGGGGACGAGAAGAAGAAGAGCTACACGATGAGTACCGAGTCCAAGAACGGGAGCGACATCGACCCGGAGAACGTCATCGCCGTCACACTCGACGATCTGTCGGAAGATGTTCGGCGCGAGCTTGAAGAGGAGCTTGAGAAAGAAAAGGTTGAGAGGTTGAAGCTCAAGTTGGCTGGATACGCGAAGACGAGGAACGGCGTCGTCAAAAAGGTAGTTCCAAGCCCTTCCGATGCTCGGGTAAAAACTCAATCAAGAAATTGCTCATCTAATTGATGTGTGCGTAGCTAGTAAATATGGTTCGATATGGAAAATACGACACGTACAATTACTCAAGCGATAGCTAATAGACTTGAAGACTTTAAGGAGCAGTTTAATAAAGATCTTGAAAGATGTCTACCTGGTCATGTACGCTCATTAGTGCTGCAAGTCAATGATGAGTATTCGGAAAAAGACCGATGCCACCGACGATGAGCAGATTTAATAATTTTCCAAGTAATATACATACGCCTAGTGCATCGGCTAATGCTATGCAGCCTCACGTTCCTTTAAACAATAATCTGGATGGCCGGAACTATGTTGGTAGTTCGGCTAATGATTTAGTTCCTAGTACTACTGCTCCTATTGTTTCGACTTCGGTTCCACAAAATCACAATAACAATAGCCGAAGTTTTGGTTTTAATTCTAATTTGCAGCAGCCTAGTTATCAAACAGTAGCATATAATGCGCCACCATCGCCGCTTGTTGGTACCGGGTTCCGTATGGGCGATACGATTCATATTTTAGTGGGTCTCCGTTGCAAACTTCGCATGCTCCAATTTCTTTGCCGGAATTTCCACCATGTGCTGGTATTTCATCTGCTCCACAAGCCAGTTCTCTACAGCCCAATAATAATTTTAAGGATCAGCTTGCTAATATACTTAGGGAATTTGGTTTAGAACCTAAGGGTAGAACACGTGCATATCAAAAACCATACCCTGATTATTTTGACTCAACACCATATCCTCGTGGTTTTAGAATTCCAGATTTTGTTAAATTTACGAGGGAAGATGGTAGATCTACTTTTGAGCATGTGGGACAATTTTAGCACAATGCAGCGAGGTCGGCACATCGGATGTTTTAGATTAAAATTATTTCCTTTATCTCTATCTCTGTACTGCATTTACTTGGTTTACATCGCTTGCTCCTAATTCTATTTCAACATGGGCACAATTGGAGCAAAAGTTTCATGAGTATTTTTATAGCGGTGAAACAGAACTTCGGCTTTCAGATTTAACTATGGTAAGGCAGAAATATAATGAGCATGTGCATGCTTATATTAGGAGGTTTAGGGATGTCAAAAACCGATGTTTCAGCTTGACCATAGCCGAAAAGGACTTAGCCGATCTTGCCTTTTCGGGTTTACTCGCTCATATTAAGGATAAACTAGAAGGGCAAGAATTTTTAGATATTAACCAAGTTTTGCAGAAGGCTTTGGCGCAAGAAAACCGGGCTAAGGAAATTGAACAATATAGCCGGTTTAAAGATAACAGAAATAAAGAGAAAGATAATCATGTGGTTAATGCCTTAGATTATGATAGTGATTCGGCTAGTGAGGATGATGTTAATATATGTGTAGCCGAATGGGTTCAAGCGCCAAAGTCAAAACCTTTTGCATGTTCTTCTTTGAAACCTACACCTACTAGAAGAGATGAAATTAAATATACTTTTGATGTTAGCAAGTGTGATAGAATTTTTGATATGTTATTGTAGAATAAATTAATTAGAGTAAGAGAGGGTCATGTAATTCCACCTCCAGAAGAATTGGGTAGAAGAGCTTATTGTAAGTGGCACAATTCTTTTTCTCATGCTACTAATGATTGTAACGTGTTTAAATCGACAGTGCAATCGGCCATCAATGAAGGACGATTGGCGTTACTGAAGGACCTAAGATGAAGCTCGACGGCGACCCTTTTCCTATCAATATGGTCGAGCTTGAGAGTAAAAATGCTTATTCGGTCGGATCGGACCGAATCCATGAAGAGAGAAAAATGTTGTTGATAATAGTGCTCCTCCAAGGATGATCAAACCAAAAAATCCAGAAATAGGAGTGTGGAAAGTCAACGGAGGAAGGAGACAAGCTCCAAGGCCAAAGCCGACAGTTAGCATGTTGTTGGAAAAATATATCTCACGCAAGACCAACAATGTGTTTAATCGGCTCGGAGGTAATAAGCGTCCTAGATCTCCTTCTGGCCCTCACAGTCATGAGCAATGGCAAGGAAGCGCATGTGACCAACAGCCGTATTTTGCAATGGAGCCGACATATTGGGGTTTGTGCACCTCCTATATATCCGCAGTGTCCTCCATGGGGGTTTAATCCTTGGGCGCCATATCCTATAGGGCCAGCAGGTTATTTTCAGCCAGGATGGATCCCGCCGAGGCCTATGTTCAGATCAAACGTACATGAGAAAAGGGCTCGTTTCAATGAGGAGGCTAGATCACATAACGCCATCGAGATTCAAGGAGGTCGATCACCGGTACGCAGTGCAGAGCGCAACAACTATAAGGGCAACTATAAGCGTATGGATGCGGTGAAGCGTCTTTGAAACTAAAGCAACAAAAAGTTCAGATGATTTGGATGTTGATCATGGTCTGAAAATAGCGGAACACCAGTTAGATGAAGGTGTTGTCAATTGTACAGAAACAAGCGGTGTCTCAAAAGAAGCTCTCGATGCAGAGGAGAAAAGTAATAATGTGAAGTTACGGCAAGCTGGCGGTCGATCAATTTCAAAAGCAAATTAATTCTGGACATAACCCGCATGCACGGCCGGATGCTATATCCTCACGTACTATTCAGAAGCCTAAATCGGCTAGCACACAAGCTGATTTGATCATAGACAATTGTTGCGCAGGAACGTCCAAGAGTTTGCCTCCGAGGGGTTTCAAGTCTAATACTAGTACATCTACACGTTGGGACTCAGTCAATGTACGCGGCCAGGGACTTAGTTCCAGTACCGTATATGATCAGCAGAGAAGTTTTTTGGCCAGAGATGAAATGTTTGCCAGAAAAATAGAAGTACGTCAGTATAGGCCGAAGGACCCGGGGGGCAGCCAAATTAAGTCTGTCGCGCCAGGAACTAAACCAGCACCGCAGTGGTGCCCGAATGGACTTACCCACACTCAGAAACGACGGGTACAGCGACTGCGGACATTGGAAATAAAGGAAGAGATAGCTGAGAAGAAGCGCGATTGATGGTTCAATCAGGATAAACCAATGATGCCTACAAAGACTTGGAAGGAGAAGCGCATCGCAGCAGAGGAAAATAAAAATGCAGATGACATTATTATTGCAGAAAATTCAGAGAATAATAAAGATGCACCAACTGATATGGATGTCAATATGGTGTTCGCATTGCCTGCTGAATTTCGCGCGCCCGAGGCAGAAATTGTTGAACTTGTTCTTGGCCCAAAGAATGCTAAATTTGAGAAACCAGAGAAGCATGGACAACACCTAAAGCCATTATTTATCAGAGGGCACATTGATGGTAAGCCTATTGGTCGCATGCTCGTTGATGGCGGTGCAGGTGTTAATATTATGCCCTTTTCGGTATTTTCTAAACTGAACCGAAAAGAGAGCGAGTTAATGAAGACCAACATGGGACTTAGTGGCTTCTCAGGAGAATTGTCAGAGGCTAAGGGTGTTATTTCTATGGAGCTCAAAGTGGGAAGCAAAACATTGCCGACTGCATCTTTTGTTGTCGATGTCAAAGGCCGATATAATATTCTTTTGGGACGCGACTGGATTCATGCAAATTGTTGCATCCCTTCTACTCTTCACCAATGCTTAATTCAGTGGGTTAGTGATGATGTTGAGGTGATTGAGGCGGACAGTTCTTCTTGCATTGCTTTGACTGAGGCGCCGGTTGATTGGCAACACGGTGACATGCGATGTTTGACCGGTAGGGATTTATCGGATTATGATTATATCAGTATCGGTAGAGATGGTTTTGTACCTATAAATGCCAACCGGCTGACATAGCTCGGCTTAATGATTTATCTATATAAATGATGAATAAAGACGATAGTATTGAGTGGCTACAAAGACGCACGGAGGAGTATCGTTCCGGAAAGAGCGATATGCATGAAACAATTGAAGATTTTTTATGACATGGAAAAGCTTGGACAAGGATTCTCATCGGCTGATCCACTTGAAGAAATTGATATTGGTGATGGAAGTATCCCAAGGCCTACATTTATCAAAGCTAGCTTGAAAGCCGATCAGAAAAGTAAGGTATGTTTATTACTTAAAGGATTCGTTGATTGCTTTGCTTGGAATTATACTGAGATGCCCGGTTTGAGTAGAGATTTAGTAGAACATAGATTACCTATTAAATCCGGTTTTAGGCCGCATAAACAACCTCGTAGAAGTTTCAATCCTAATTTGTATGACTGCATCAAAGAAGAGGTTGACCGGTTGTTAAAAGCTAAGTTTATTCGGCCATGTAGATATGCAGATTGGGTTTCTAATATTGTGCCCGTAGAAAAGAAAAATACTGGTAATATTAGAATCTGTGTTGATTTTAGAGATTTGAATAAAGCTACTCCGAAAGATGAATATCCTATGCCTATAGCCAACATGCTTATTAATGATGCATCGGGACATAAAGTAATTAGCTTTTTAGATGGTAATGCAGGTTATAATCAAATATTTATGGCCGAACAAGATATGTCTAAGACTGCTTTTCATTGCCCAGGTTTTGTTGGTTTATTTGAGTGGGTCGTTATGACGTTTGGGTTGAAAAATGCCGGCGCTACATACCAACGAGCTATGAACTTAATTTTTCATGATCTTCTAGGCATTGTACTAGAAATATATATTGATGACATAGTTGTTAAATTGGATGGGTTTGATCATCATTTAGCCGATTTAAGATTAGCTTTTGAAAGGATGCGCCGGTATGGATTAAAAATGAACCCACTCAAATGTGCTTTTGGTGTGTCGGCTGGTAAGTTTTTAGGATTCATAATTCATGAAGATGGCATAGAGATTGACCCTAAGAAAGTGGAGGCAATTAGAAATTTGGAGGAACCCACGTGTAAAAGGGATGTGCAAAAGTTGCTAGGAAAAATTAATTACTTGAGACGATTCATATCTAACCTTGCAGGGAAAATTGAATCGTTTGTTCCTCTACTTCGGCTAAAGAATGAAGCCGAATTTACTTGGGGGGCAGAGCAACGATATGCTTTCAATAATATAAAGCAATGCTTGTCAAATCCTCCAATATTACGGCGCCCATATCCGGTCGCCGTTCAGCCGTATACATTGCTGCAGAAGATAGGGTGATCGGTGCGGTGTTGGCGCAAGAGGTCAGCGGCAAGGAATACATCATTGCATACTTAAGCCGTCGTTTGCTCGACGCCGAAAGTCGGTACGTGTTTATTGAAAAATTATGCTTATCTTTATACTATGCATGTACCAAGTTTCGGCCTTATCTTCTTTCTAGTACGTGTGTAGTAGCTTGCCAGGCCGACGTTGTTAAGTATATGTTGCAACGACCGATTCTTAGTGGTAGGATTGGAAAGTGGGCTTACGCACTAATAGAATATGATTTGACATATGAATCATTGCGTGCTATGAAGGGTCAAGTTATTGCCGATTTCATTGTTGATCATAGGATTAAAGACGATGAAAACATTAATTATGTTAGTGTATGCCCATGGAAGCTTTATTTTGATGGATCGGTTTGTAGGGAAGGGCAAGGCGTCGGTAATGTTTTAGTTTAGCCTAATAATGTCTTTTACGATACATCGGTCCGTTTGGAATATCCTTGCACTAATAACCAAGCTGAGTATGAAGCTTTACTGTTTGGTTTACAAACTTTAGTTGATATGGGTGTAAAGGATGTAGATGCTTTTGGAGATTCGCTCCTGGTAGTACAACAAATTAAGGGCGAATTTCAATGTTTTGATGGATTATTAAATAGTTATTTGGACCGATGTTTAGACATAATTAAGTCTCTAGATACGTTCACCATCCATCATATACCTAGAGAAGAGAATTCTAGAGCTAATTGTTTAGCACAGCAAGCATCCGGTTATTACATTAGTAAAGGAATGTTTTTTATAATAGACAAGCCGATGCATGTTGAGTCTATAATGATGGATACTTTGCCACGGGGTGCACTTGGGCCTAGTACAGTTGAACCACTAGCTGTACAATGTACTGCAGATTCGGTGCATAGGTCACAAACGACCGAATTAGCAAATAAATTAGAATTAAGTGATTGGAGAGTTCCTCTAGTTAATCATTTAAAGGATCCGAGTCAAACAAGAGATAGGAAAATTCGGCGGCAAGCTTTAAAATATACTTTGTTTAATGATGAGTTGTATCGCCGAACAATAGATGGGTTATTCTTAAAATGCTTGGATTCTGATCACTCTAGAATAGCTATGGGTGAAGTGCATGAAGGAATATGTGGAACACATCAGACGGCTCACAAAATGCGATGGTTATTAAAAAGAGCAGGGTTTTATTGGCCGACTTTGCTAGAGGATTGTTTTCGGTACTATAAAGGTTGTGAGGCATGTCAAAAATTTGGGAATATACAGTTAGCACCCGCAGCTATGTTGAATCCTATAATTAGGCCGTGGCCATTTAGAGGATGGGGCTTAGATTTTATTGGTGAGATACATCCTTCGTCTTCTAAAAAACATCGCTTCGTCCTAGTTGCCACAGATTATTTTACTAAATGGACTGAAGCAGTTCCTTTGAAAAATATGACTCACAAAGAGGTTATTAGTTTTGTTTTAGAGCATATTATTCATAGATTCGGTATTCCTCAAACTTTAACTACTGATCAAGGTGCTTCTTTTATGTCTCATCAATTTCGTGAATTTGCCGAATCTTTAGGAATTAAATTGTTGAATTAAATCGCCTTACTATGCTCAAGCTAACGGACAGGCCGAATCTAGCAATAAAACTTTAATTAAGCTTATCAAAAAGAAAATTGAGGAGCATCCGAAAAGATGGCATGAGGTACTTTCGGAAGCTTTGTGGGCTCATCGGATATCTAAACATGGAGCAACTCAAGTGGCACCGTACGACTTGGTATATGGTCAAGAGGCGGTGTTACCTGTAGAGATTAATTTACAAGCTCTTAGAGTGGCGGACAAAATGATTTGTCGGCTGTAGATTATAATGATTTAATGATGGATAAGATAGATGATATTTCAGAAGAGAGATTAAGAGCTTTGCGAGAGATTGAGAAGGAAAAACTAAGAGTAGCCAAAGCTTATAATAAAAGGGTGAGGGAGAAATCGTTTCAAATAGGAGATTTAGTGTGGAAAACGATTTTACCTATTGGAACTAAAGATAGAAAATTTGGCAAGTGGTCGCCGAGTTGGGAAGGCCCATATAAAGTTACAGAGATTGTTCCTGGAAATTCATATTTTGTACAATCTTTGCAGGGAGAGAAGTTGTCCAAAGCTCTTAATGGAAAATATTTGAAGAAGTATTATCCTAGCATGTGGCAGGAGGCCTGAACATGTTGTGGCCGATATGTTATTTCAAGTATCGCCCTGAGCAAATTTGGCCGATATATTATTTGAAATATCGCCCTAAGAAAATTTGGCCGATGTATCGTTGGACATCGCCCTAAGTAATGTTATGATCAATGATCGACTTTATCCTATGGCAGTTCCTATAGTATTTTTGGTCAATACAATTGTACCAAAAACAGGGGGGCATGTGTTGATGGTATAATTTGGCTAGTTAATATATGATGAGCCAAATTAATTCAATGATTTATCAAGCTGATCGGTTGATGCATTTTTAAGTATTGCAACAAGAAGTTTCATGGACAACAAAGATGCAAGTTCTAAGAAGGATCGGATGCTAAGCTAAACTATGGGCATGGAGTGCATGGTCTATATATATCTACGTGTGCGGAGAAGTATGCTTAGTGTTGATGGCTATTATCCAGGTTGATTTGCGACGTTGCCGGAGTATTTTATTATTTTCTTTGAAGGCTCAAGGTATTTGTACGTATATGCTTAGAACTTGGGCTACTCTATTATCTGGTGATAGCGACGTGGCCGGAATATTTAATTGATAAGGCAAGATGTGTATACGGTCAGAAGGGATCGCCATGCAGGTTAGCCTAATGTAAACCGTCAAGTACTATACATGGTAGCCCAATTAGAATGACCTGATTAGATTCTAACCGTTTTTTGGAATTCAACTCGTGTACGCCAAGTCATGCCTTGTATACGTCAAAGTCCAGCGTGCCTTATATATAAGGCCATGGCCGATTGGAAACCCCCCAATCAATCGATCTATCAATACAAACTCTATTTTCGCGTACGTCTATTTTCTGTCGTTACTTCTTGTCGAGCCCTAGCAGCCCTAGGGTTTGGTGATCTTTGCCGTTTTGCGCTGGAAAGCGGCCGGTTCTCCTCCACGAAAGCGAGGAAATCTTTGTTGCTTTGCTCGTAAAGCAATCGTTCGTCATCACGAAAGCACGACGGTTATCCTGGTGTTGCGCGACGATTTCGCGTGCCAACAGTTCCTAGAGAAAATTGTGTTGAAAAATGTTAGTAGCAATGATGCGGATTGGATCCGTGATCTGAGGTTTATCCTCAATGCTGCACAGAAGAATTATGTCCTTAATGCACCGCTAGGTGACAGACCTATTACAGAGCGGATCTGACGTTATGAGCGTTTGGCTAGCTCAATATGATGACTACTTGATAGTTTTGTGCACCATGCTTTATGGCTTAGAATCGGGACTTCAAAGACATTTTGAACGTCATGGACCATATGAGATGTTCCAAGAGTTGAAGTTAATATTTCAAGCAAATACCCGAGTTGAGAGATATGAAGTCTCCAACAAGTTCTATAGCTAAAAGATGGAGGAGAATCGCTCAACTAGTGAGCATGTACTCAGATTGTCTGGGTACTACAATCGCTTGAATCAAGTGGGAGTTAATCTTCTAGATAAGATAGTGATTGACAGAATTCTCTAGTCACCATCACCAAGTTAGTAGAATTTCGTGATGAACTATAGTATGCAAGGGATGATGAAAATGATTCCCAAGTTTTTCATGATGATAAAATCGATGAAGGTAGAAATCAAGAAAGAACATCAAGTGTTGATGGTTAACAAGACCACTAGTTTCAAGAAAAGGGCAAAGGGATAGAAGGGAACTTCAAGAAGAACGGCAAGCAAGTTGCTGCTCAAGTGAAGAAGCCCAAGTCTGGACCTAAGCACGAGACTAAGTGCTTCTACCGCAAAGGACTGGTCCTTTGGAGCGTAACTACCCCAAGTATTTGGCGGATAAGAAGGATGGCAAAGTAAACAAAGGTATATTTGATATACATGTTATTGATGTGTACTTTACTAGTGTTTATAGCAACCCCTCGGTATTTGGTACTGGTTCGGTTGCTAAGAGTAGTAACTCAAACGGAGTTGCGTATAAGCGAAAACTAGTTAAGGGTGAAGTGACGATGTGTGTTGAAAGTAGTTTCAAGATTGATATGATCATCATCGCACACTCCCTATACTTTTGGGATTAGTGTTGAACCTAAATAAATGTTATTTGGTGTTTGCGTTGAGCATGAATATGATTTGATCGTGTTTATTGCAATACGGTTATTCATTTAAGTAAAAGAATAAACTGTTGTTACATTTACATGAATAAAACCTTATATGGTTACACACCCAATGAAAATGGTTCATTGGATCTCGATCGTAGTGATACACATATTCATAATATTGAAACCAAAAGATGCAAAGTTAATAATGATAGTGCAACTTATTTGTGGCATTGCCGTTTAGGTCATAATGGTGTAAAGCGCATGAAGAAACTCCATGCTGATGGGATTTTGGAATCACTTGATTATGAATCACTTGATGCTTGCGAACCATGCCTCATGGGCAAGATGACTAAGACTCCGTTCTCCGGAACAATGGAGCGAGCAACCGACTTATTGGAAATAATACATACTTGATGTATGCGATCCAATGAGTGTGAAGGCTCATGGCGGTATCGTTATTTTCGACCTTCACAGATGATTTGAGCAGATATGGGTATATCTACTTGATGAAACATAAGTCTGAAATAGTTGAAAGGTTCAAAGAATTTCAGAGTGAAGTGGAAAAATCATCGTGACAAGAAAATAAGGTTTCTACGATCGATCGCGGAGACAAATATTTGAGTCACGAGTTTGGTCTTCAATTAAAACAATGTGGAATAGTTTCACAAATTCATGCCACCTGGAACACCACATCATAATGGTGTGTCCGAACGTCATAACCGTACTTTATTGGATATAGTACAATCTATGATGTTTCTTACCGATTTACCAATATCGTTTTGGGATCATGCATTAGAGACAGCTGCATTCACGTTAAATAGGGCACCATCTAAATCCGTTGAGACGACACTATATGAACTGTGGTTTAGCAAGAAACCAAAGTTGTCGTTTCTTAAAGTTTGGGGCTGCAATGCTTATGTGAAAAAGTTTCATCCTGATAAGCTCAAACCCAAATCGGAGAAGTGCGTCTTCATAGAATACCCAAAGGAAATTGTTGAGTACACCTTCTATCACAGATCCGAAGGCAAAACATTCGTTGCTAATAAATAGATCCTTTCTAGAGAAGGAGTTTCTCTCGAAAGAAGTGAGTGGGAGGAAAGTAGAACTTGATAAGGTAATTGTACCTTCTCCCTTATTGGAAAGTACTTCATCACAGAAATCTGTTCCTGTGACTACTACACCAATTAGTGAGGAAGCTAATGATGATGATCATGTAACTTCAGATCAAGTTACTACCGAATCTTGTAGGTAAACCAGTGAGATCCGCACTGAGTGGTACGGTAATCCTGTTCGGAAGTCATGTAACTAGACTATGATGAACCTACGAACTATGAGGAAGCGATGATGAGCCCAGATTCGCGAAATGGCTTGAGGCCATGAAATCTGAGATGAGATCCATGTATGAGAACAAAGTGTGGACTTTGGTGGAGTTGCCGATGATCGGCAAGCCATAGAAAATAAATGGATCTTCAAGAGGAAGACGGACGCGATAGTAGTGTTACTATCTACAAAGCTAGACTTGTCGAAAAAGGTTTTGACAAAGTTCAAGATGTTGAATACAATGAGATTTTCTCACTCGTGACGATGCTTAAAAGTCGACCGAATCATGTTAGCAATTGCCGCATTTCATGAAATCGGCAAATGGATAAACAAAACTGCATTCCTTAATGGAGTTATTAAAGAAGAGTTGTATGTGATGCAACCAAGAGGTTTTGTCGATCCTAAAGGTGTTAACAAAATGTGCATCTATGGACTGGTGCAAGCATCTCGGAGTTGGAATATACGCTTTGATAAGTTGATCAAAGCATATAGTTTATACTGACTTGTAGTGAAGCCTGTATTTACTAGAAAGTGAGTGGGAGCACTACAAGATTTACGATAAGTATATGTGAATGACATATTGTAGATCGAAATAATGTAGAATTATTCGCAAAGCATAAAGGAGTGTTTAAAAGGAGTTTTTCAAAGAAAGACCTCGGTGAAGCTGCTTACATATTGAGCATCAAGATCTATAGAGATAGATCAAGGCGCTTGATAAGTTTTTCAATGAGTACATACCTTGACAAGATTTTGAAGTAGTTCAAAATGGAGCAGTCAAAGAAAGAGTTCTTGCCTGTGTTACAAGGTGTGAAATTGAGTAATACTCAAAACCCGACCACGGCGTAAGATAGAAAGAGAATGAAAGTCATTCCCTATGCCTTGGCCATAGGTTCTATAAAGTATGCCATGCTGTGTACCGATCTATTGTATACCCTACACTAAGTTTGGCAAGGAGTACAATAGTGATCTAGGAGTAGATCATCGGACAGCGGTCAAAATTATCCTTAGTGGAATAAGGATATGTTTCTCGATTATGGAAGTGACAAAAGGTTAAATCGTAAAGGGTTACGTCGATGCAAGTTTTGACACCGATCTAGATGACTCTAAGTCTCGATCTAGATACATATTGAAAGTGGGAGCAATTAGCTAGAGTAGCTCCGTGCGAGCATTGTAGACATAGAAAATTGCAAAATACATAACGGATCTGAATGTGAAAGACCATTGACTAAGATTGTCTCACAAGCAAAACATGATCACACCTTAGTACTCTTTGGGTGTTAATCACATAGCGATGTGAACTAGATTACTGAATCTAGTAAACCCTTTGGGTGTTGGTCACATGGTGATGTGAACTATGGGTGTTAATCACATGATGATGTGAACTATCGATGTTAATCACATGGTGATGTGATCTAGATTATTGACTCTAGTGCAAGTGGGAGACTGAAGGAAATATGCCCTAGAGGCAATAATAAAGTTATTATCTATTTCCTTATATCATGATAAATGTTTATTATTCATGCTAGAATTGTATTAACCGGAAACATAATACATTTGTGAATATATAGACAAACAGAGTGTCACTAGTATGCCTCTACTTGACTAGCTTGTTAATCAAAGATGGTTATGTTTCCTAACCATGAACAAGGAGTTGTTATTTGATTAACAAGGTCACATCATTAGTTGAATGATCTGATTGACATGACCCATTCCGTTAGCTTAGCACACGATCGTTTAGTATGTTGCTATTGCTTCCTTCATGACTTATACATGTTCCTATGACTATGAGATTATGCAACTCCCGTTTACCGGAGGAATACTTTGTGTGCTACCAAACGTCACAATGTAACTGGGTGATTATAAAGGTGCTCTACAGGTGTCTCCAAAGGTACTTGTTGGGTTGGCGTATTTCGAGATTAGGATTTGTCACTCCGAATGTCGGAGAGGTATCTCTGGGCCCTCTCGGTAATGCACATCACTTAAGCCTTGCAAGCATTGCAACTAATGAGTTAGTTGCGAGATGATGTATTACGGAACGAGTAAAGAGACTTGCCGGTAATGAGATTGAACTAGGTATTGGATACCGATGATCGAATCTCGGGCAAGTAACATACCGATGACAAAGGGAACAACGTATGTTGTTATGCGGTCTGACCGATAAAGATCTTCGTAGAATATGTAGGAACCAATATGGGCATCTAGGTCCCGCTATTGGTTATTGACCGGAGACGTGTCTCGGTCATGTCTACATTATTCTCGAACCGTAGGGTCCGCACGCTTAAGGTTTCGATGATGCTTTTATTATGAGTTTATGAGTTTTGATGTACCGAAGGAGTTCGGAGTCCCGGATGAGATCAGGGACATGACGAGGAGTCTCGAAATGGTCGAGACGTAAAGATCGATATATTGGACGACTATATTCGGAGTTCGGAAAGGTTCCGAGTGATTCGGGTATTTTTCGGAGTACCGGAGAGTTACGGGAATTCGTATTGGGCCTCATTGGGCCATACGGGAAAAGAGAGAGAAGGCCTAAAGGGTGGCCGCACCCCTCCCCTTTGGCTAGTCCGAATTGGACTAGGGAGGGGGGGCGCCCCCTTCCTTCCTTCTCCTTCTCTCTTCCCTTTCCTTCTCTCCTACTCCTACTATATCGAAGGGTTACTAGTTGGACAAGGAAAGGGGGAATCCTACTCCCGGTGGGAGTAGGACTCCCCTAGGGCGCGCCATAGAGAGGGCCGGCCCTCCCCCTCCTCCACTCCTTTATATACGGGGGTAGGGGCACCCCATAGACATACAAGATTGATCCTTGAGATCGTTCCTTAGCCGTGTGCGGTGCCCCCCTCCACCATATTCCACCTCGGTCATATCGTAGCGGTGCTTAGGCGAAGCCCTGCGTCGGTAGAACATCAAGATCGTCACCACGCCGTCGTGATGACGGAACTCTCTCCCCGGAGCTTTGCTGGATCGGAGCCCGAGGAGCGTCACCGAGCTGTACGTGTGTCAAGAACTCGGAGGCGCCGGAGTAACGGCGCTGGGATCAGTTGGATCGCGAGGATAACGTACGACTACTTCCTCTACGTTGTGATCGCTTCCGCTTCGGTCTACAAGGGTATGTAGACAACACTCTCCCCTCTCGTTGCTATGCATCACCATGATCTATGCATCACCATGATCTTGCGTGAACACGGTGTTGGAGTTATGCTTGACGTAGGTTGCTATAGGATCACTTCTTGATCATACTTTTATCGACCGTGCTTTGCCTTCTCTTCTCGCTCTCTTGTGCGATTGTAGCCACCATATATGCTAGTCGCTTGCTGCAGCTCCACCTCATGCCTTTACCTTACCCATAAGCTTAAATAGTCTTGATCTCGCGGGTGCGAGATTGCTGAGTCCCCGTGGCTCACAGATACTTCCAAAACCAGTTTGCGGTGCCTATGTTACCGAAAGCGGTGGCGAACCAAGCTCAAGGAGGAGCTCGATGAAGATCTTGCCCTTTGTGTTGTTTCGTTCTAGTTGATCAGTAGTGGAGCCCAGTTGGGGTCGATCGGGGACCTTTGTCGCGTTTGGGGTTCTTCTTTTATTTTGGTTCCGTAGTCGGACCTTGATTGTATCTGGATGATGTAATGCTTTATTCATGTAACTGTGTGAAGTGGCGATTGTAAGCCAACTATGTATCTCTTTCCCTTATGAATTACATGGGTTGTGTGAAGATTACCGCACTTGCGACATTGCTTTTAATGCGGTTATGCCTCTAAGTCGTGCTTCGACACGTGGGAGATATAGCCGCATCGAGGGCGTTACAGGAAAAGTCCTACTCTCCGATATAACTAGACTCCGAAATAGTTTTCTTCTAGACTCGACAACGGCCAAACTACGATCAATAAGGGGGCTCCTATGGTCGGTCGAGGCTCTGATACCAACTTATCACACCCAATATGCGATCCTATCCGAGAGGAACTCGAAGGTCCCACCAAGGATAGAAGCGCATATTGAAGACCCTTTGCAAGGTGGATATCATTACATCGTACCATTATATAGTAGATGGGGATACATGCAAAAGGCATACAATGCCACATGAATACAACAACATCATCCATAAGAGCAACATCCGACAACGGATGAAACACAAACAGAAACTCAAACGACATCCACCCTGCTAGCCCAGGCTGCCGACCAGGAACCTATCCCCTGAACGAAGAAGCGGAAGAAGATCTCCAAAACAAGAAAGCATCACTCTCACGTCATGATCATCGCATAACATGTACCTGCAACTGTTGATGTAGTAATCTGTGAGCCACGAGGAATCAGCAATCCCATTACCATGGGTATCAAGACTAGCAAAGCTTAATGGGTATGGAATGGATAGGTGGTGAGGTTGCAGTAAGCGACTAAGCAATGTATGGTGGCTAACTTACGAGTACAAGAATATGAGAAGCTACGCAAACGGTTGCAAACTAGTAATGATCACTAAGTGATCCTGAACTACTTATGTTCAAACATAACCCCACTGTGTTCTCTTCTCGAACTCACCTGAAAAGAGACCGTCACGGATACCAACGCGGTTGGTGTATTTTAATTCGAGTCTGGTGTCAAGTTCTCTACAAACGGACATTAAAAATTCCCATCTGCCACATAACCGCGGGCTCGGCTCTCGAAAGTTTAAACCCTGCAAGGGTGTCCCAACTTAGCCCATGACAAGCTCACGATCCGTTGAGACAATCCTCCATCGCGGGACATCCGATCAGACTCGGGATCCCGGTGAATGAGACATTTCGACAATGGTAAAACTAATTCAGCAAGACCTCCCGGCGTGCCGACACCCTGATAGTAGCCGCGCGTATCTCGTCTCAGGCCATGTCGGGATTGGCTATGTGTCCGGCTGGCACACCCATTGGTGGCCCCGGCTACTGACTGTTTGGGACCAACACCATCAGCACTGGCCCCCCTGTTTATGTGGAATTACTCCTCTGGTTCATGACGCCCTATGCCAATTAATTTATTAATTCAGTATTATTATGTAGGCAAATGTTAAAACCAAAGTTGGGCCTTGCTGGAAGAGTTTTATTAAAAGCGAACTGTCAAGAGGGGCCCATAAACCCTCATCATGTTAGGGATGCAAAATCAAGGAACATAACACTGGTATGACGGAAACTAGGGCGGCAAGAGTGGAACAAAAAACCACGCATAAGGCCGAGCCTTCCACCCTTTTACCAAGTATATATGTGCGTTAATTAAATAAAATATATTGTGATACCCCAAGATATCCATGATATCCCACATGGAACAACCTGCAACTAGCAACGCTATAAGAGGGGCTAAGAAAAGCAGTAACATAGCCAAACAATGGTTTGCTAGGATGGTGAAAAGGTTAGAGGCTGTTTCATGGCATAATGGGAGGCTTGATAAACAAGTGGTAGGAAGTGCGACATAGCGATAGCATCGAGACAACTAGCAAAGCAAAGATAGTAGTGAGATCTAGGGTAACGATCATCTTGCCTGAAATCCCTCTAGGAAGAAGATCGAGTGCATGAAGAAGACGAACGGGCATAGACGAACCAAGCATAGTAGAACGAATCCTCATGATCGTAACAAAACAGGAACTATCGAGAAGTAGCACAACTGGAATGAAGCAAACAACATGGCAAACACACAACACATAAACATGGCATGATGCTCAACCAAGGATGATGCATGATAGGGCTATATGATGCTACTCATGGCAAGAGATGATGCATACAAGAACACACATCAAAGCAAGTTTAAATGAGGCCGGAAACAACATATAACAATTCCGGTAAGTCCTCATATGCAATTTTCAAAATTGGTCCAGATCTGAACAATACATTAAGTTGAAGTTGTTAAATACTCCCTCCATTCCTTTATGTAAGGTGTATAATTTTTGGCACGTTGACCAAGGCACATAATTATAGACAAGGCAGGACGAAATTACCCTTCACGGTTAGTGGCAAGTAAATCTGTTAGTCTAGGGAAGTAAGCGATACACGCAATCGATACAGAGATACTTTCCTTCTTTTACTACAAGGAGAGATACAGACAATCGGGAGAGAGTTACTTCCCTTTTTATGGAGGGCTAACAAGGGAATTATCAGGAATTAGAAGAAATGCACCTTACATTCTGGAATTTTATCAAAAAACAAATACACCTTATATAAAGGAACAGAGGGAGTAGCAAGTTAAAATGCACCATGATGATCTACACGAATTTCTAGTCAAGTTGCATATAAAGTTCATTTAGTTCGGAGCTACGGCCTAGAAGATATGAACAAAACAAGTTAAACATGGCATTGATGCAAAATGCATTCAAACATCA
Organism: Aegilops speltoides; assembly: GCA_021437245.1. Classification (NCBI taxonomy): domain Eukaryota; kingdom Viridiplantae; phylum Streptophyta; class Magnoliopsida; order Poales; family Poaceae; genus Aegilops; species Aegilops speltoides. Next base: position 130,861 of record JAHHZJ010001152.1, on the reverse strand, counting down.
AGCAAACACACTCCAAACATGGATGCAACAAGATAATATGAAACTACATGCAATTCTAAGCAAGTTTCATATAGAGCATGCTCAAAACGGAGCAACGGTGCAACACATACACTCCAAATAAGTTATAACAACAATCTGCCCAAAACAGCAAGTAGGCACTTTGCAATCATCATAACAAGCTACAAGAAATATATGAACACAAACTTGATATGCAATCAAAGTACACATTCCATGCTTCAATAATCATGAAGGTTCAGGTTCATAGGCATCAAGATTAATCCAACATGATCAATGCAAAAAGCAACTTAATAACACAGATTATGACGGTGAAAAACAGAGCATATGCATGAGAAGTGTTAATATGATGACATGTTGGAGGCAGGAAACAAAGATTCTACAGCAACTATACATACCAACCAATGGCATGGAATCATATTACACATAACAAACAGTAAATAACATCAAGACATCATATGCATATGGCTCACGGACTAGTGGGAACCAACAAGACAAGTTTGAATGTTGAAACAGTTTCAGCAAGTGTAAATCAGCAACATTATCATAGCATGTTTGCAAACTTGGAATAGAGGTCAAATTAAGTCCAAAATTAATACACTTGGCATGTGGAGAAATAAATCATAGCATACTTCAATTCATGTAACTGGCGATTCTCCAAAAGAGGCATCGATTAATTAATATCAAGCTCACAACATGGCAGCATGAAGTTAACAAAAAACTGGAACATCATTTAGGCAGTTTCATAGCAACAAAAGCATATGCTACAGAACTTATATATGGCATCAAGAGGCATGGAATGATAAAGATTAACATGGACATCAAAACATGTTAACTAAGCATCTCCAGATTATGCATGTATTAGACGGTAGCATCAAGCAAGCATAGCAACATGATATAACAGATTCAGACTTGATAGAACATTAACAGCAAGTAGCCCACTTCACAAGCTTGATGCACTCACCACAGGGCATATCAAAATACATGGATTTCACCACTGCAAAGACGGAATAATTATGCTACTAAAACATGTTGACATGATGCTCAAAATATAATTACAGAAGAAGATATAAAAATGACAAAATGACAAGTTACAACAGTTTTCAGCATTTAACATCAGCAAGCAATTTTGTAATAGGGATTAACATTTCAAGATGCACTCTAACATGAATGCAAAGCACACCAACATGTATATCACTCTGACATGAGCACTTGCATCTTGATATCATTACCATAGGATGAACAGCACTCACAAGATGCATAGATGATGTTAACAGACAGCAGATTTCAGCCGTTTATATCACTTAGCAGTTTTGCAACAAAGATTAAGGCATCAAGATGAGCAGTAACATTAAAGCAAATTACACTAGCATATAGAGCATTAAGAGATGAACATTTTGACATATCATACATCATCAGAGAGTAAACATGCACACAGTTACAAGGCACACAAGATGCACACATAATGCTGTTACCGAAAAGATGGCAAAATTTCACCTCGCGAAAAAAATAGAGGACGGAGTGGATCGGGCCACGTGGGGAAGATGGGCCGGCTCGGGGTCGCCACTGGGCTGCGGGAGCTGGGCCGGCGGGAAGCAGCAGTGGCTGGGCCTGCGCAGCTGGGTCTGGGCTCGCGGGCTCACGCGGTCGACCATCCCGGTCAACGCGGGCGGGATCGGGAAGAGGCGCGATGGCGTCACGGTGCCTGCACTTGGGAAGATGGCGGCGGGCCATTGGCAGGGAGGGGAGGTCCGCGGCGGCGCTGGACAGGGTGGATCTGGGCACGCCTGCCCGGATCTAGCCGGAGGCGAGGCTGGTGACGAGGGCAACGAGCTTGAGGGCTGGCATCCATGGCGGCTAGCTCGGGACGAGCGGGGTGGCTAGGCGGCGGCGCTCCATGGCGGCAGACGAGCCAGGCGGACGGCGTGGTCGAGGAGGGGGCCTGCGAGGGACCTGGTGGCCGGCGGGGTCAAGGTCGGCGGGAGGCGGCGCTCCGGTGAGGCCGAGGTGGCAGCGGGGCTCTGGATCGGGAGCACCTCTCCCGATCTGGAGCTCGGGTGAGGGGATGCGGGAGGCGTGCAGCGGTTGGGCATGGTTCGGCCCGGCGATGAGCCGCGGATGGGCTTCACGGGCCATGGCGGCTGGAGGCGCGGGGGAGGGCGCGTGGCGTGGGGGGATTGGCTGGAGCGGTGGCTGGCAGTGGCGCGGCGAACGGGACGGTGACAAGTGGCTGCAGAGGAGCAGCCGGGCATGGATTTCAAGGAGGATAGTGGGAGGCTGCGGCTGGAGGTTAGGGATAGGGTTAGGCTGCCAAAATTGGAAGGGGTGTGTTTAAATAGGGAGGGGGCTAGGTTGGGGGGTTTGAGGGGGGTTTTGGACCCTCCGATCGCAATCGAACGGTTCCTGTCGAGGGGGTTTAGTGGGCTGGACTTGGGTTGTGTAGGAGGCCTTGGGCTGTGGGAGAGAAGAGAGAGAGGTCTGGCAACAGTTTCAGAGACCAAAACGTCCGACGAATAAACCGGTGATGGTGCCGCTACGGATGACCATTGGGCTATCAAACGGACTCCGAATGCGACGAAACTTGGCAGGCGGCCTACCTACACTATAATAAGACCGCTCGACAAATTTCAACCCATTCTGAGAACATTTTTATGCCACTTATAATATAATATTTTTGAGCTGCCACGGGCGCGTGCGGGTGTGGTTGGGCTCAGAATGAACAATGGAGAGAACTGGGAGGACCTAGATGGACGCAAGTTTTGAAAAACATGCAGATGAAATGCACATGATGACATGGCAAAATGCAACATGAATTTAATGACATGGCAATGACAACGGATAACTGGAAGACACCTGGCGAAACGCTCTCGGTGCGTTACAGGAGCTTGCAAGGTCTCCACGGTGACCAGTTCGGGTTCGGGGAGTTCCAAGTGCTCCCTCCGATCCTACGTCCGGTCCAGAGTTCAGGGGACGCGGAATTCCATCCGAAGGGAATGTATCCGGATCGAGGGGTTCGGAGACCCGAACATATTTGGTTCTCAACATAGGGAGAGAGGTGTCAACGGCTCGTTCCTCTACAACCGCTACCAATGGGGTGATCGGTGGGTGATTGATTTCCCTTTGGTCAGGTTTAAGCCCGATCCGACCATAATTCGTTGAAACCCCAAGGGCGGCGATGCGATCTAGCAGCTCATTTAAGGACGAGACGTCTGCCGGATCCATCTTTTCAGAGTACTCGAGACCAATGTGGAGGCGGTGTTTGGCGATTGTAGGGGGCGTTGTTGGCTCGATGGCCGTATGGGCACCTATGATGAAACCGCCGAGCTGGAGGATCTACCCAGAAGTTAGGCTCCTACCAGAGGTGATGTTGTTGTTGATGACTAGGCGAGTCATAGATCACCTTTTCGGGACTACACAACATAGCTCTCAATGAAAGCAGCATTGTCGGTGTCAAAACCGGCAGATCTCGGGTAGGGGGGCCCAAGCTGTGCGTCTATGAATCAATGGTAAAAGTAGACAAAGGGACACAATTTTTACCTAGGTTCGGGCCCTCTTAAAGGAGGTAAAACCCTACGTCCTGCTTGATTGTATTCGATGAGTATAGAGGTTCCAAGAGTTGATCTACCTCGAGATCGTAATGGCTAAACCCTAGTTGTCTAGCCTATGAATATTATGATTGTCTCTACGGACTAAACCCTCCAGTTTATATAGACACCGGAGGGGCCTAGGGTTGTACAGAGTGGGTTTACAGGGAAAGGAAATCGAATATCCGAACACCAATCTTGCCGTTCAAGCATACAGGAGTCCTACCTGGACAAGGGGGATGGTCTTCTACCTTTATCTTCACGGTCCATCAGTCATAGGCCAGACACCTGAGGACCCCCGAATCCAGGACTCCCTCAGCTATGGCCGTGGAGGAGGTCGCGGCGGAGGCCGCTAGGACGATCGTGGCCCCCGTCAGGCTTGGCGTGACCAGTCTCGTGAAGACCGCTGATACGTCTCCAACGTATCTATAATTTTTGATTGTTCCATGCTATTATATTACCCATTTTGGATGTTTATGGGATTTACTCCACACTTCTATATCACTAGAAGAACGCCCGTGCGTTGCAATGGGGCCACGTTAACTTAAAGAGTTCAATATTACGACATTGGCGACCTTTTTTACCATCAAATCCTCACACACACACACACACTCCCTCCCTCTTCCTCACTCTCTCTCCCCCTCTCCCTCTATCTAACACACACACATATCCATCTTATTGGGCACGGGACCATAATCCATCTATTTCACACACACACGCTAGTGCATAACAATATGGGTTATGTGTATTATATTTGCCACAGGCGAGGGAATTAATTTCATGTAAATCGGCCACCACAGCTCCAAGAATACGCGGAGGAGGTGGCCGGGTCAGCGTCGGCGCCGTCCGTGCGTGCCACGGGCCCGCTTCCAAGTGCACGTGCAATGCACGTCTTCACAAATATTACAACCAGATGTGAGAAATCACATACTAACACGATGTTGCAATCAATTTGTAATTAAAGAAGCCAAAAGTCTTTTTCTTAAACCAGAATTCCTTATCTTGGAGTTTAAACAAACCCCACAATAGCCCTACTTATCACCTAATTAAGCGGATGCATGACTTATGAAGCGGATAAGAAATCATGTTAACTTGGAACTAAAATTCCAACAAAAGAGTGAGGAATAAACCTTTTTATCATTGCTCTGAAGTCTGAACCTCCCCCTATTTGTTAGTGAAATGTGAGTATGCTTGGAAGATAATAATTTCTTATGCAACATATGCTTTTACATCCGAAAGAGCTACAAAATATGTTGACCTACCTATGTGCACTTCCTAAATCAAGCGGATAAAATTATTTCTATCGGCAATATAAAATATTAAACATTAGAAAGAAAGGGACAATGTCCACTAACCATGCAAATATTCTGACCATGGGATATTTAGGCTGGCGTATATGGGAAATCAAAGCTAAAAATGACTCGATGAGTTAGGGATACATCAATAAATATTGTAAAAAGTGATAAAAACAAATCTGAAGCAACTCACGACCCCACGAATTCGTATTCGCAATGAGCAAGTTAGTGAGGCCACCACGGTAGGCTAGCACCAAGGGACAAGGGCAACAACCGCCTTCCCATCCAACCTACTGATTTTGCTGGCGCAACTTTCATCCTAAGCCCATGAGCACCGTTAGTGTGTTGCCACGTACGGAGAAACTATGAACTGAAATTTTCATCCAAATCATGAAAAATGTTAATGTTCCTCTCCTCTCCCATCCCTCGTGTGAACATACCCAATTAGTGGTTGGCTCGCTACATTCAAAGATAGCTCGATGTGCCTTGCCCTCTCTCTTGATTAGTTGCCGCGATTGCCACGCATCTCGCCAACAAGCTGGGGAAACAAATGCAAATGTTACACGAGTCAAAATCAACCATCCCACAATAGTAACAATAGAAAAGATAATAACCAAAATTTAACGAAAGAACTCTCGCTTGGCTCCCGGGTCCATCTCGATAGCCCTTGATCCGGCTGCTTTGAGCTTCTCCTAGCCGCCTCAACATCACGTCATTACCAAACATGTAGTGGATGCCTAGTGGGACAAGGATTAAGAAATAACATGAGCTAAAAAATGTGATGGCTGTCAATTCCATAAGACGATCCAAGTAATTTGATAAAATAGATCGGGAGCATCTTGTATAATCTCAAAAAAGCAACTAAAAATATGAGAAATGAAGTGATGAAAATCAGCCCCTGCTCTCATGCTCGCTTTTGTAATGGGAGGCAAGGAATGGGGATACTGGAGAAGAAAGGATCACATGGACGGCAAGCCTCCACCACCGCAAGTGGGGTTCCTTCACATCCAATCTCCACGGCCGCCGCCTCCATGGGGACGAACTCCCATGTTCACAACCGGGCTCCCAATCGGCCGCTGCCTCACCGACCTTGACGACGAAGTAGTCCCTCCCTTAGATCCCATTCGCAACGGAGGCAACACCCATCCCAGCGGACAGGTCCGCGGTGAGATCCCTACTGGATTGTGGTCGCGCCTCCCCAAACCTCACCGCGGGACACATGAGAGGGCGCCGTTGCCATGGTCAGGCTTGGATGGGGAAAGGAGGCGACATAGCAGCAACGGCGCTTTCGCCGATTGGTGGCGGCGCGCGCGGCGAGCGAGCGGGAGGACGGCGGCGGCGAGAGTAGGAGGTGGTGGCGGCAGTCCATCGGTCGCCGTGGCGTGAGGAGGATGGGGATGGGGCGCGATCCGGGCGTATGGAGCGGTCAAGAGGAGGGAAGCGGCGGCTGGGTTTTTCATCATGCGGGGGTTTGGGGAGGTCAAATGAGAGGGTTTTTTAAATGCGGGAGGCGAGCAGCGAGGGCGGATGTTGGGAGGCGGGGCGGTCGGTTGGCAGAGAAAAGGAAAGCTACATAAAATCACATCAATATAAGAAAATATCCCATCAATACTTGATTGATTGCGATTTATTTTTATATGGTAACTAATCGATCATCAATACTTGATTGATTGCGATTTATTTTTATATGGTAACTAATCGATGGGTTTATGTAGGTGGTGAAGCGAAAAGGAAAGTTACGCATTTTTTTAGGTAGTAGAGATGATTGATGATAAGAAAGGGAAAATCACATCAATATAAGGAAATATCCCATCAATACTTGATTGATTGCGATTTATTTTTATCTGGTAACTAATCGATCATCAATACTTGATTGATTGCGATTTATTTTTATATGGTAACTAATCGATGGGTTTATGTGGGTGGTGAAGCGAAAAGGAAAGCTACGCATTTTTAGGCGAGAGAGACGATTGATGATAAAAAGGGAAATCACATCAATATAAGGAAATATCCCATCAATACTTGATTGATTGCGATTTATTTTTATATGGTAACTAATCGATCATCAATACTTGATTGATTGCGATTTTTTATGCTAACTAATTTGATGGGTTTATGTGGGTGGTGAAGCGAAAAGACAGGTGGGAGGGAGACGAAATAAAACCAGCAAAATAAAACCAACGAAAGTGGTGAGGTGAAATAAAAACCAGCAAAAAATAACCGGCGGACTATTCATATATTTTTTTGGTTCGTCTGTCTTGGTGCGACGGGATGTTAGGGCCTGGAGTGCATGGGGGCGGGCGGGGGACTCGGCTTGAGGTTTTTTTTTGGTTCTATGCGGCTTAGCGTGAGACGGGAGGTTGGGCGTGTGCGGGACTCGATCGCGGGGTTTTCCTTAGTTTTTCGCGGCTGAGAGGGAGGTGGGGGGAAGTACGAAAGAAGTACCAAAAAAGACTGGGTGAGGTGGGACGAAAATAAAACCCGGAACGCGACCTACCAACTGAGACATTAGGAGTAGAGATTTATGGGACTAACCTACTAACCAGACGCCCAGCCCGAATTGCTGTTTTTTTGCCTATTTCAGTGTTTCGAAGGAAAGGAATATCAAACGGAGTCCAAATGGAATGAAACCTTTGGGAGCGATCATTTTGGAACAAACGCAATCCAGGAGACTTGGAGTGGACGCCAAGAAGTAAACAAGGCGGCCACGAGGGTGCCCGGCGCGCCCTAGGGGGTGGGCGCACCCCCACCCTCGTAGGCCCCTCGTGGCTCCCCTGACCTACCTCCTTAGCCTATATATATCCACGTACCCCGAAAACCTCCAGGAGCACCACGAAAAACTATTTCCACCGCTGCAACCTTCTGTATCTGCGAGATCCCATCTTGGAGCCTTCGCCGGCGCTCCGCCGGAGGGGGAATCGCCCATGGAGGGCCTCTACATCATCTCCAAGGCCTCTCCGATGAGTTGTGAGTAGTTTACCATAAACCTTTGGGTCCATAGTTATTAGCTAGATGGCTTCTTCTCTCTCTTTGAATCTCAATACAAAGTTCTCCTTGATCTTCTTGGAGATCTATTCGATGTAACTCTTTTTGCCGTGTGTTTGTCGAGATCCGATGAATTGTGGGTTTATGATCAAGTTTATCTATGAGAAATATTAGAATCCCCTCTGAATTGTTTTATGTATGATTGGTTATCTTTGCAAGTATCTTCGAATTATCTGTTTGGTTTGGTCTACTAGATTGATCTTCCTTGCAATGGGAGAAGTGCTTAGCTTTGGGTTCAATCTTGCAGTGTCCTTTCCCAGTGACAGCAGGGGCAGCAAGGCACGTATTGTATTGTTTCCATCGAGAATAAAAAGATGGGGTTTATATCATATTGCTTGAGTTTATCCCTCTACATCATGTCATCTTTCTTAATGTGTTACTTTGTTCTTATGAACTTAATACTCCAGATGCAGGCAGGATTCGGTCGATGTGTGGAGTAATATTAGTAGATGCAGAATCGTTTTGATCTACTTATCACGGACGTGATGCCTATATACATGATCATGCCTAGATATTCTCATAACTATGCACTTTTCTATCAATTGCTCAACAGTAATTTGTGTAATACTTATGCTATCTTGAGAGAAGCCACTAGTAAAACCTATGGCCCCCGGGTCTATCTTTTATCATATAAGTTTTCCATCTACTTTTATTTGCATCTTTACTTTCCAATCTATATCACAAAAATACCAAAAATATTTATCTTATCTTATTATCTCTATCAGATCTCACTTTTGCAAGTTATCGTGAAGAGATTGACAACCCCTTTATCGCGTTGGTTGCGAGGTTCTTGTTTGTTTGTGTAGGTACGAGGGACTTTTGCAGAGCCTCCTACTGGATTGATACCTTGGTTCTCAAAAACTGAGGGAAATACTTATGCTACTTTGTTGCATCACCCTTTCCTCTTCAAGGGAAAACCAACGCAGTGCTCAAGAGGTAGCAAGAAGGATTTCTGGCGCCGCTGCCGGGGAGGTCTTCGCTCAAGTTAAGACATACCAAGTACCCATCACAAACTCTTCTCCCTCGCATTACATTATTTGACATTTGCCTCTCGTTTTCCTCTCCCCCACTTCACCCTTGCCGTTTTATTCGCCCTCTCTTTCCTGTTCACCTCTCTTTTTCGCTTGCCTCTTGTGTGCTCGTGTGTTAGTTTGTTTATCTTGTCGTCATGGCTAGTCCTCCTATCCTCGTTATTACTCCCGAGCATGAAGTTCTCAATTTTAAACAAAGGGGGGAGAAAATCTAAAAGATGCTTGGCATAGAATTTGCAATGCTCAAAATAGATCTACTAGGAAAGTCTCTACTTCTGTTCTTCTTCGCAATTTTTATGTAGGCATTACCCCTTGGAATAGTTGCATCCTTGATACCATTACCGGAGGGGATTTCTTGGGTAGCCATACTTTTGATGCTTATAATGCTATGTTAGATTTGTTTGGCCCACCACCTCTTTTGGTTAATGGAACTGTTTTAACTTTGGAACATGTCATGCAAAGGCTTGAAATTATTGAATATAAAGTTGCCATTGTTGAGTTAATTGAAAATTTGGATAAAAAGATCCATAACCAAATTACCCAATATGGATCTAGGGTTGGAGTTACTTTGAATTTGTTTAAAGAGAAAGAACCTATAGTTAACAAAAGAATAGATCTAGATTCTACGAGAATCGGTAAACTTGAGGATATTATTACCAACTTAGGGTCGACCTTTTCTTCCGTGAAAAATACTCCAACTCCTCCTACCAAAACTGCCAAATTTATTTATGTTCCTAAAAATAAAGGTGAATCTTCTAGTAAGGAAAATGCGGATCTCAAATCAATAAGTGTTCACCCCAATTGTCTCTCTATCATAAAGGAACATTTTGCTTCGAATGAATTTCTTGATTTCTTGCCTAGGTGTTTAATCATTTCTAAAAAGAAAGAAACTCCTAAAAGTTATAAGTGCTCTATTGAAGATTTGAATACCAAAGATGGCAATACTTAGATCTATTCTCGCTTTTCTGCCTAGCTAGGGGCGTTAAACGATAGCGCTTGTTGGGAGGCAACCCAATTTTATTTTAGTTCCTTGCTTTTTACTTCTATTTAGTAATAAATAATTCATCTAGCTTCTGTTTATATGTGGTTTTATGTTTTAATTAGCGTTTGTGCCAAGTAGAACCTATAGGATAACCTACGGTGATAGTTAATTTGATTCTGCTGAAAAACAGAAACTTTTGCACGCACGAGAATAATTTTAATAAATCACAGAAACGTGATTTTGAGTTGATTCTTTTTACAGTAGATCAATATATAAATTTACTAGGACTTTCTATTTTGATAGGATTTTTAGAGTTCATGAAGTATTCGAAAGTTACAGATTGCTACAGACTATTCTGTTTTTGACAGATTCTGTTTTTCGTGTGTTGTTTGCTTATTTTGATGCATCCATGGCTAGTATAGGGGAGTATGAACCATAGAGAAGTTGGAATACAGTAGGTTTAACACCAATATAAATAAATAATGAGTTCATTACAGTACCTTATGTGGTGGTTTTCTTTCTTGCACTAACGGAGCTTATGAGATTTCCTGTTGAGTTTTGTGTTGTGAAGTTTTCAAGTTTTGGATAAAGATTTGATGGACTATGGAATAAGGAGTGGCAAGAACCTAAGCTTGGGGATGCCCATGGCACCACAAGATATTCAAGTACAACCAAAAGCCTAAGCTTGGGGATGCCCCGGAAGGCATCCCCTCTTTCGTCTTCGTTTATCGGTAACTTTACTTGGAGCTATATTTTTATTCACCACATGATATGTGTTTTGCTTGGATCGTCTTGTATGATATGAGTCTTTGCTTTTTAGTTTACCACAATCATCCTTGCGGTACACACCTTTTGGGAGAGACACACTTTATTTGGAATTTATTAGAATACTCTATGTGTTTCACTTATATCTTTTGAGCTAGATAATTTTTGCTCTAGTGCTTCACTTATATCTTTTAGAGCACGGTGGTGGCTTTATTTTGTAGAAATTATTAATCTCTCATGCTTAACTTATATTATTTTGAGAGTTTTATAGAACAGCATGGTATTTGCTATGGTTATGAAAATTGGTCCTAGAATGATGGGCATCCAAGTTGGGTATAATAAAAACTATCATAGAAAGTGAATTGGATGTTATGATCAATTTGGTTCTTGATAATTGTTTTGAGATATGAGGATGGTGATATTAGAGTCATGCTAGTGGAGTAATTATGAATATGAGGAATACTTGGGTTGAAGTTTGTGATTCCTGTAGCATGCACGTATGGTGAACCGAAGAAGTTGGAGCACGATTTATTTATTGATTGTCTTCCTTATGAGTGGCGGTCGGGGACGACCGATGGTCTTTTCCTACCAATCTATCCCCCTAGGAGCATGCGCATAGTACTTTGTTTTCAATGACTTTTAGATTTTTGCAATAAGTATATGAGTTCTTTATGACTAATGTTGAGTCCATGGATTATACGCACTCTCACCCTTCCACCATTGCTAGTCTCTCTTGTGTCGCGCAACTTTCGTCGGTACCATACACCCACCATATACCTTCCTCAAACCAGCCACCATACTGTAACACCCCGGATATAACTTTCCATAATTGAAACTCCAACTCTTGCCATTTTCGGCTATGTGATATATTATTTCCTCCGTGGTTGGGTTTGTCTTTCGTTTTGCATTTTGTTCATGTCATGCATCTCATCTCATAGCATCATGCGCATTGCATCGGCACTCGTTACCGTCATTGTTTTTAAACTTGCATCTGTTCGTAGCTGCCGCGTCCCCTCTTTGCTTTTGTTGGCCGTTCTGAGACCAACCTTGTTCTTTGTTTTTTCCCTCTTGCCTAAACCGGAGTCTCTCTGTAAAGTGCACAGACCCCCTCGCACGCGTTCGAAACCTCTCCAGGACCCAACCCGCATGGTCATGACTAACGGGTCCGGATCATCCCCAGACATTCCTAAGACATCTCTGTTTTATTATTTAAACTTCCTACCTATTTATTTCTCGACCATTCGATTTAATCAGAGGGTCCAAACTTAGCCCTCATTTTCTATATATATAGACCTATTTGCCTAGCCCTAAAACCTAGGCTTCTTGTCCCATCGCGCCGCCACCCGCTCAATCCCCATCGGGATCACTCACAGCCAACCACCATCCTCCCATGCCTCCCTCATTTTCCTCGGCGCCGCCGCCACACCGATCCTATTCCTTGGGATCCATCCCCATCCAACCATCACCCGGCCTCTGCTCGATCCACCCATCTAGCCTCGAGCCTCCTCTGCTTCGCGCCTCCCGAGCAGCAACCAGGAGCCCGAGCTCCATCTGCCACACCCGCGACCTGCGCCGTCCCCGAGCACCTCGTCCTTGGCGCTGCCTCAAGGAACCACCCGAGGAAAGAGCCTCGTGCTCGTGTGCGAGCACGCACATGAGCTTCTGCACCCGCGCATCAATCCCGCCGCCTCTCCCTCAACCGGACGTCGCCGCTAGTGACCAGCACTCTGAGGCCGGCCTCGCCTCCCTTCTCCTCCTGTCCCCTTCCTCCCTTGGTTCCTCTTCTCTTTCTCACTCTAGTATCTTCCGCCCTCTCTGTTCTCGCAGGAGAACGCCATGAAGTTGCAAAGAGCTCAAGCCCGCCGTCGTCCGCCCGCGACCGCCTCCTCCGCATCTGCATCGCCTCGCTGGAGCTCCGTACGCGTCGCTGCCGTCGTCTCCGTGCTACAGCCCAAGCGTTGTTCCGCGCCATGCTGCCTCCTTCTGTCAGGAGCAGACAGAGGAAGCCACCCCTGCCGCGTTGACCGCCAAGCCCAATCGCCGCCCAGATCCGTCGAGTCCCAGCCATCTCCGCCGTTCTCGGTCCTCCCCGCCACCCAAGTCCCTCGCCGGAGTCACGCTCAAGTCCCTCGGCCCCGCCACCTCGCCAGGTCCCCGCTGCCGCCGTCGTGCCCTGCTTCTGCCTCGCCCGCTCGTCTCTCTACGCGAGGGAACAGGCACTCAATCGCGTGCGTTGACCGCGCCCGCATGGACCAGGCCTCGATCGCCTCCAGCCCAGCAGCCCGCGTCCTGCTCCAGTAGACCAACCCAGCACCGACCGAGCCAAGAGCCCATGGTGAGCGCTCAGCCACACCCAGCAGTTTCAGCCCAGTGCACGTTTTTTCTGTTCTTTGAATTTAGCATTTATCCCAGGATTTACTGTTTTGCAGAAAAGCCCTCTTACTTCATGCATTTAATATCTCACAAACAGTGCGGATTAAAATGAGTTAAACATGTAAAATGCTTGGAATTACATGTACTTTCATAATATCCCACTTTCATCCATGTTTAAAATGTTTAAAATGTTGTTTGTTTAAATTTGCTTAAATGCCATGTTAAAATGATTTATTTCATAACTAAATAACCGTAGCTCCAATTTTAATAAACTTTATGTGTAAATGGGGTGGAAAAATGCATAGATTAACATGGTGGCATCACTTTGCATGTTTAACAACTCTAAAATATGTGTTAGGGCAGAACAGTACCAAATTCGAAATATGGACATGAGGATTTTCCAGAGTTGTTGTTTGTTGTTTCCGGCCTCATTTAAACTTGCCTAAATAGTTAGTTCATTTATGCTTCACCCCTTGCAAGGTTAATAACATTTAATATTGTTGGGTACCTAAACGAGAGCGAACTAAATAACTCGAATGTGGTGTTTCGTCAATATGCAACTCGTTGCATATTGAGCTCCACTTAACTTGTAGTATTGTTTGTTGCACTTTGCCATGCCATGCCTCATTAAACCGGACATGCATCATACTTGTTTGTGCGTCATGCCATGCTTATGCTTGTTGGTTTACCATGTTGTTTGCTTCTTTCCGGTTTGCTTCTCTCGTTAGCTTCGGTTTCGTTCTGGAGTTGTGAGGATTCGTTCGACTACGTCTGTTTGTCTTCTTCTTGGACTCGTCCTTCTTCCTTGCGGGATTTCAAGCAAGATGACCATTACCTTCGATATCACTTCTATCTTTGCTTGCTAGTTGCTTCGTTCTATTGCTATGCTGTGCTACCTATCACTTGTTTACCATGCCTCCTATATTGCCATGTCAAGCCTCTAACCTTTTCACCCTTCCTAGCAAACCATTGTTTGGCTATGTAACCGCTTTGCTCAGCCCCTCTTATAGCGTTGTTAGTTGCAGGTGAAGTTGAAGATTGCTCCATGATGGACATGATTATGTTGGGATATCACAATATCTCTTATTTAATTAATGCATCTATATACTTGGTAAAAGGGTGGAAGGCTCAGCCTTACGCCTGGTGTTTTGTTCCACTCTTGCCGCCTTAGTTTCCGTCATACTGGTGTTATGTTCCTTGATTTTGCGTTCCTTACGCGGCCAGGTGTATGGGAACCCCTTGACAGTTCGCCTTGAATAAAACTCCTCCAGCAAGGCCCAACATTGGTTTTACATTTGCCTAACAACCTATTACCTTTCCCTTGGGAGTGATTAACCCAAGGGTCATCTTATTTTACCCCCGGCCAGTGCTCCTCTGAGTGTTGGTCCAAACTAGAGCACCGTGCGGGACCATCCCTTAGCAACTTGGGTTATGTTGGTACTTGTACGCTTAGCTTATCCGGTGTGCCCTGACAACGAGATATGTGCAGCTCCTATCGGGATTTGTCGGCACAGTCGGGTGGTCTTGTTTGTCTTGTTTTACCATTGTCGAAATGTCTTGTAACCGGGATTCCGAGACTGATCGGGTCTTCCCGGGAGAAGGAATGTCCTTTGTTGGTCGTGAGAGCTTATAATGGGCTAAGTTGGGACACCCCTACAGGGTTTAAACTTTCGAGATCCGTGCCCGCAGTTATGTGGCAGATGGGAATTTGTTAATATCCGGTTGTACAGAACTTGACACTTGATTTAATTAAAATGCATCAACCGCGTGTTTAGCCATGATGGTCTCTTTCCGGCGGAGTCTGAGAAGTGAACACGGTCTTTGTGTTATGATTGTGCGTTAGTAGTTTTAGGATCACTTCTAGCTTCTCGACCGTTCCGTTGCTTCTCTTCCGTTCCATTGCTTCTCTTCTTGCTCTTATTTGCGTATGTTAGCCACCATATTTGCTTAGTGCTTGTTGCAACTCCACCTCATTACCACTTCCTACCCATAAGCTTAAATAGTCTTGATCTCGCGGGTTTTGAGATTGCTGAGTCCTCGTGACTCACTAGATACTATCTAGCAATTGCAGTGCCGATGATACGGTCACGGTGATGCAAACGAGCTCAGATGGGAGCTCAATGAAGATCTTGGTCGTTGCTATGTTTCGTTTCATGTTGATCAGTAGTGGAGCCCAGTTGGGACGATCGGGGATCTAGCAGTTGGATTATCTTCTTTTCTTTTGGCTTCGTCCGTAGTCGGACTATGTGTGTACTCTGAATGATGTATGATTTATTTAAGTACTTGTGTGAAGTGGCAATTGTAAGCCAACTCTTTATCCCTTTCTTGTTCATTACATGGGATTGTGTGAAGATGACCCTTCTTGCGAAACAACCACAATGCGGTTATGCCTCTAATTCATGCCTCGACACGTGGGAGATATAGCCGCATCGTGGTGTTACACATACCTACCTATTATGGCATTTCCATAGCCATTCTGAGATATATTGTCATGCAACTTTCCACCGTTCTATTTATTATGACACACATCATCATTGTCATATTGCTCTTGCATGATCATGTAGTTGACATCGTATTTGTGACAAAGCCACCTTCATAATTCTTCCATACATGTCACTCTTGATTCATTGCATATCCCGGTACACTGCCGGAGGCATTCATATAGAGTCATATTTTGTTCTAAGTATCGAGTTGTAATCTTGAGTTGTAAGTAAATAAAAGTGTTATGATCGTCATTATTAGAGCATTGTCCCAAGTGAGGAAAGGATGATGGAGACTATGATTCCCCCACAAGTCGGGATGAGACTTCAGACTTAATAAAAAAAAGAGAAAGGCCAAATAAAAAAGAAAAATACCAAAAAAAAGAAAAAAAAAGAGAAATGGAAAAAAATAAAAAAATGAGAGAACAAGAGAGAAGGGACAATGCTACTATCCTTTTACCACACTTGTGCTTCAAAGTAGCACCATGATCTTCATGATAGAGAGTCTCCTATGTTGTCACCTTCATATACTAGTGGGAATTTTTCATTATAGAACTTGGCTTGTATATTCCATTGATGGGCTTCCTCAAAACGCCCTAGGTCTTCATGAGCAAGGAAGTTGGATGCACACCCACTTAGTTTCTTTTGTTAAGCTTTCATACATTTATAACTCTAGTGCATCCGTTGCATGGCAATCCCTACTCACTCACATTGATATCTATTAATGGGCATCTCCATAGCCCATTGATACGCCTAGTTGATGTGAGACTATCTTCTCCCTTTTTGTCTTATCCACAACCACCATTCTATTCCACATATAGTGATATGTCCATGGCTCACGCTTATGTATTGCGTGAAAGTTGAAAAAGTTTGAGAATACTAAAGTATGAAACAATTGCTTGGCTTGTCATCGGGGTTGTGCATGATTAAATACTTTGTGTGATAAAGATAGAGCATAGCAAGACTATATGAATTTGTAGGGATAGCTTTCTTTAGCCATGATATTTTGAGAAGACATGATTGCTTTGTTAGTATGCTTGAAGTATTATCCTTTTTATGTCAATATGAACTTTTGTGTTGACTCATTTGGATCTGAACATTCATGCCACAATAAAGAAAATTACATTGAGAATTATGCTAGGTAACATTCCACATCAAAAATTCTGTTTTTATCATTTACCTACTCGAGGACGAGCAGGAATTAAGCTTGGGGATGCTTGATATGTCTCCAAGGTATCTGTAATTTTTACCCGTTTTGGATGTTTATGGGCTTTACTCTACACTTTTATATCATTTTTGGGACTAACCTACTAACCGGAGGCCCAGCCCGAATTGCAGTTTTTTTTTGCCTATTTTAGTGTTTCGAAGGAAAGGAATATCAAACGTAGTCCAAACGGAATGAAACCATCGGGAGCGATCTTTTTGGAACAAACGCAATCCAGGAGACTTGGAGTGGACGTCAAGAAGTAAACGAGGCGGCCACAAGGGTGCCCGGTGCGCCCTAGGGGGGTGGGCACGGCCCCCACCCTTGTGGGCCCCTCGTAGCTCCCCTGACCTACCTCCTTCGCCTATATATATCCACGTACCCTGAAAACATCCAGGAGCACCACGAAAAACTATTTCCACCGTTGCAACCTTCTGTATCCGCGAGATCCCATCTTGGAGCCTTCGTTGGCGCTCCGCCGGAGGGGGAATCGACCACGAAGGGCCTCTACATCATCTCCAAGGCCTCTCCAATGAGTTGTGAGTAGTTTACCACAGCCTTTGGGTCCATAGTTATTAGCTAGATGGCTTCTTCTCTCTCTTTGAATCTCAATACAAAGTTCTCCTCGATCTTCTTGGAGATCTATTCGATGTAACTCTTTTTGTGGTGTGTTTGTCGAGATCCGATGAATTGTGGGTTTATGATCAAGTTTATCTATGAGAAATATTTGAATCTCCTCTGAATTCTTTTATGTATGATTGGTTATATTTGCAAGTCTCTTCGAATTATCAGTTTGGT
This sequence comes from Aegilops speltoides, assembly GCA_021437245.1. Lineage (NCBI taxonomy): Eukaryota > Viridiplantae > Streptophyta > Magnoliopsida > Poales > Poaceae > Aegilops > Aegilops speltoides. The sequence continues at coordinate 113,289 of JAHHZJ010001152.1, read as the reverse complement.
TTGGCCTACTAGATTGATCTTTCTTGCAATGGGAGAAGTGCTTAGCTTTGGGTTCAATCTTGCGGTGTCCTTTCCCGAGGATGTTAGGGCAGCAAGGCACGTATTGTATTGTTGCCATCGAGGATAAAAGATGGGGTTTATATCATATTGCTTGAGTTTATCCCTCTACATCATGTCATCTTTCTTAATGTGTTACTCTGTTCTTATGAACTTAATACTCTAGATGCGAGGCGAGTCGGTCGATGTGTGGAGTAATAGTAGTAGATCGAATCGTTTGATCTACTTGTCACAGACGTGATGCCAATATACATGATCATGCCTAGATATTCTCATAACTATGCACTTTTCTATCAATTGCTCGACAGTAATTTGTTCACCCACCGTAATACTTATGCTATCTTGAGAGAATCCACTAGTGAAATCTATGGCCCCTGGGTCTATCTTTTATCTTATAAGTTTTCCATCTACTTTTATTTGCATCTTTACTTTCCAATCTATATCATAAAAATACCAAAAATATTTATCTTATCTTATTATCTCTATCAGATCTCACTTTTGCAAGTTACCGTGAAGGGATTGACAACCCCTTTATCGTGTTGGTTGCGAGGTTCTTGTTTGTTTGTGTAGGTACGAGGGACTTTTGAGGAGCCTCCTACTGGATTGATACCTTGGTTCTCAAAAACTGAGGGAAATACTTACGCTACTTTACTGCATCACCCTTCCTCTTCAAGGGAAAACCAACGCGGTGCTCAAGAGGTAGCAACTGCTGGCAGGACCAGCCTCGCGACGGACCATGGCGGGATCATCCTCGCGAGGACCGTCCTCAGGGCAACACTGGCCTCCCTCCACTGCCGCCGCCACCAAGAAGGAACGACGACCACCGCCAGGACGATAGGGCTGGGGGCTTCCAAGAGCCTCGTGCTATCGCCTGCATCCTGGGAGGTGCTCATGCCCCTGCCTCCCATCGCATCTTCAAGCAGTTCGCTCGTGAGGTGAACGTGGACCTCCCCAAGGTTGAGGCATCGTGTCCACTCAGGTGGTCCAAGTACGCCATTGCTTTCGACTCTTCGAACCAGCTCAAGTGCGCGGACACTTTAGGCGCGCTCCCCATGCTCTGCTCACCTACCATCAGCAACGTTCTCGTCACCAAGACACTCGTCGATGGTGGCACTGGGCTCAATGTCCTCTTCATCGAGACATTTGACAGGCTCTGGGTGACATACGACCAACTTCAGCCCACCAAGCCATTCTTAGGGGTGACAAGCAGCTGCACGCACCCCATTGGGCAGATTCGTCTCCTCGTCACCTTCGGCAAGCGCGACAACTACCACATCGAGCTCGTCTACTTCGACGTCACTCACATTCACCTGTCATACAACGCCATCCTTGGGTACCAGCCCTCACCAAGTTCATGGCACCCACGCACCACGGCTACAACGTCCTCAAGATGCCAGGAAGCGGCGGCATCATCACGGTCGTCTGCGATGAGAAAGACGTGGTGTGCTCCCTCCAGCGCACCTACCAGGCCGCAGTGGTCGAGAACTCAAATGGCGAGGGTGCCACCCTTCCCCCTAAGGTTGCCCCCAAGAAGAAGAAGCACCTCCTCCTCAGGGGCACTCGGGAGGCTGGCGTGCCTGATGATCGTGACTCAGGCCCCGCGCCCTTTGCTGGGTGCCCTTTCCTCTCGCATAGGAAGGCGTGCCCGGTGCCCCCTCAGGTTGGGCTCGAGGGCTCTTCTCTGGAAGGCCTCTGACCTGGCCAACGTCAAGAGGGAGGCGTTCGGGCATCATGTGAAGGTGTGCTTCAATGCGCGTTTCCAGGAGCAAGGCACATGGCATTAAGCGCGCAGGAGTTCATCACCAGGGAAATCAAGGATCTTCAGGAGGTGTGGGCCATGCGAGGTGAGCGACGGCCTGCGTCACTCAATGCTGCTGCTGCCCAGGACGCGGACGGCGAGCTGCGCATGTGCGTTAACATCTCGGGCCTCAACAGAGCTGCCTCTCAGGAGCTCTTCTAGTCGTCTAGTGTCGGCCGGTGTGGAGGCCACCCCCACAGCTATGTCTGCATGCCATTTGGCCTGCCAGGCGTGGCTGCCTCGCTCAAGAATGCATGCACGCATCACAGAGTCTTGTGAAGCCAGCGCCCGAGCGATCTGACGGAGGAGAATCGAGCCTCAAGCCCCGAGGCTCGAGGCCTGCTGGCTCATGACGAGCAACTTCTGCGACGTGCATCTCTAGCTACTTCAACACTTCTACCCCAATGGTGCCAGGTGACTTTTTAGTTCGTTCAGTTGAGGGTGTCCCTCGGGATGCATTATCCTCAAGTTGTATAGGTCTGCCCCGCAGCATGTATCGTTTTGCGCATCTATCAGAATTGATTTTGCCCTTTCATAAGATGCTTTATGCTAACACTGGCAACATGTCCATTGCCCTGTTATTCGCGAGGCCGCTTCGCGCGGCCCCCATGCACTGCTAACCCACCTTGGGTTCGTCCCGCAATGGAGGTTGTTGGCACAGCTGTTGGTGTCAAAACCGGCGGATCTCGGGTAGGGGTCCCGATCTGTGCGTCAAGGCTGATGGTAACAGGAAGCAAGGGACACAGATGTTTACCCAGGTTCGGGCCCTCTCGATGGAGGTAAAACCCTACTTCCTGCTTGATTAATATTGATGATATCGGTAGTACAAGAGTAGATCTACCACAAGATCGTAGAGGCTAACCCCTAAGAGCTAGCCTATGATGGTATGAATGTAATTGTGATCGGCCTTCTAAGGACCAACCTCTCCGGTTTATATAGACACCGGAGAGAGCTAGGGTTTACATGGAGTCGGTTACAAGGAAGGAAATATAATATCTGGATCGCCAAGCTTGCCTCCCATGCAAAGGAGAGTCCCCTCTGGACACGGGACAAAGTCTTGAGTCTTGTATCTTCACGCTTCAATAGTCCGGACGTTGTACACAGTCCGGCTGTCCGGATACCCCCTAATCCAGGACTCCCTCAATAGCCCCTGAACCAGGCTTCAATGACGATGAGTCCGGCGCGCAGTATTGTCTTCGGCATTGCCAGGCGGGTTCCTTCTCCGAATACTCCAAAGTACCTGTTACAACGAATTATGTCCGTCCTCCAATCAATGTTGTGCTCCTCGGCTTCAACGCCTCAGTAATGACCATCTCCACGTGTCAAGCGAATGCGAGGAGTCGAGGCATTTTTGCATTTGCCACTCTCGATCTTCCGGGCCAATTGTCTATTTGAAGGGACAGGGATTCTCAGATCCAAGCCTCACTCTTCTCCCTCGAGCTAGCATCCTAGAGCGCTCCGCGAAAAACCATCCCAGCATGGCCGGTCGCCACAACTCTTCTACTTGCCCCCCTTGCTCTAAGTCGGGGGATTGGGGAGAGTGCTCAGTTCCTCACAGCCGTTTGGTAAAGTTACAGACCCAAGGGTTTGTCCCACCGGCGTTCATGGTCTCCGTCCGAGCTGGAATAGCCACTTATGATGGAGGGGAACAGGCTGAGGGATCTCCTAACCCATCTCCGGACGAGCGGATATGCCTCATCTCGCATCTGCTGAGGGGCGTCGGGTTTCCTATCCACCTGTTTCTTCGCGGGCTTTTGGAGTTTTACGGCCTCCAGTTACACAATCTTACCCCAGCCTCTATTCTGCACATAGCAGGGTATGTCGCCCTTTGCGAGCTATTTTTAGGCTGCGAACCACACTTCGGATTTTGGAGGAAGCTGTTCTGCCTTGTTCCCTGCACCCAGGGAGAGTCCCTATGTCAAGTGGGCGGGGCTGAAGTATGGCACATCGCCGAGACCAGATACCTGTCCGGCACTCCTGAGAAGGCACCAGAAAACTAGCCTTCAGAGTGGTTCTATATAAATGACGTTCCCCTTCCGGATCCAGTCCGGATAGGTCTCCCCAAGTTCAGCAATGCCCCGCCGAGGGCACACTTAAGCTGGCGGCCCCGGGGCCCTCAGGAAGAGGACACAAAGGAGGTATACCTCCTGATGAACAGGATAAAGTCGCTGGCCCAATCGGGACTGACGATAGTCGAGGTCATGGCGATATGCATAAGGCAAGGAGTGCAACCGCTCCAATATCGGGGGAAGCCCATGTGGCATTTCAACGGGGAAGACGACGCCACCCGTTGCGGCCGTAAGGGTCCGGACTCCGATGCTGCTTTGGCGAGGATATTGTCCGATTTGTACAAAGGGGAAGTGGAGGAATTCCTCCGCATAAAAACGCGGGACGGATTCTCCATGTACAACCCCCCAGAGTGGGTAAGTTGCCATTCTTTTCCCAGCTTTGCTTACTCTAGCGTCCTTCCGCTGAGATTACTTGCATCAATGCTTCTGAGCAGGAACTGAGGAGGGCCGTAGAGGGAATCTTCAGCCCCTCCCCGCAACCAGAGGACCCTAGAAGGGCCCTAGATCCGGGACTCAAGGTAGACCCGGATATTACAGTGGAGCTTGTCAACGGGGTATTTTATCAGGCCAGCTGGGATGGCGCCCTAGTGGCCATTACAGCCGACTACCCCGGACTGCTCCCTGCATCGCGTGTAAGCTGGGCTAAAAAACCCTATCCTCCGAGGAGGATTCCCCCCAGGTATTGTAATTTACCCTTGAGGCGTCGTTCTATTTGCAGAAACGACGGTCGGAGCGAAGGGCCGAGCCCCTAGGGACTCGTCAACCACGGGCGTCCGGATCGGGCAGGCTCAAGAGGAAGGTGGTGAGGGTCGAAATATGACCGCGCCCTTTGTGTCTGGCAGGAAGAGGAATAATCGGACTATATCCGGGGACCCCACCAATCACGCCTCCACCAGCTGGGTTCCAGAACCGGCTTCGGGAGCGGAGGCGGACACGGGGCCAACACCGCATAGCCCCCCGACGGAGGATGCGGATATGTGTTCGGCCATGAACCCCGAAGTGGAGAGCGCCATGAATCACCAGCGCAGGAGGGCCGTGCTCCGGAACAACATCTTTTCTAAAGAGGCTTTTAATGCCTTCAATTCGGCGGACGCATATGTCCGAGCTGCTCGAGGCGGGCTTGCCCAAGCGACAAACCAGTATACCAAAGACATACAGGTAAGAAAGTTTGATAAGTATGTATAGTAGTAGCCCCTGAGACTTGGAATAGTTGGGACAACTGTTTGAAGGATCAATATATGCACAGGTCCTTGTGGACAAGAACGAACAATTGGCGCGGGAGCTGGAGGCATGCAAAGCCCAGTTGACTGATGCGGTGGCCAAGATAGAAGGATCCCGAAGGGCCCCCCTAGTAATATTTGTCTCCATTATACGCAGATGTATCAGTTAGTAAATGGCTGGTGCGGTTAGTCTAACAGAGGATTCTGCAGACAATCCCGGGGTGAATCCAGAGGGCGTAATGGGTGACGATTCGCATCTCCAACGGCAGCTAAAGGCAGGCGAGCACGTTCTTACGCAGGTGACCCGAGAGAAGAACAAGCTGCAAGATGCCAATATTAAATGCGGGCGTGGAATTAAGGGCGTCCGCTCAACTGGCGGACTCCATGAAGGAGAACAAAAAGCTTCGATGCGGCATTTATGGTAAGAGCTCAAGCGAACTGTGTGATAGTTCGGCGAGGAAGTCTCAATGAAAAAATTTGCCTGCGGAATGTTAACGGGCCGCCCTGAAGAGGAGATGCCCTCATCTGCAGGTGATTTGCTGCAAGAACTTTCGCAGTTGCACGAGCGTGTTCGGCAGGTGATGCACGGCATTGCTCAGGCCTTGTGGCCATCAAGCCTCCTGCCGAATGGCATGGGGGAGCTTGCGGACTTGCTTAAAGGAGCCCGGTGGCGCTTCCGTCTGTGGAAGATATCAGCATGCCGGTAAGGATCAAGAGAAGCATGGGCGATGGTGAAGAGGCGCTACACCAAGCTGGACCTGAACCACATGGCCGAAGTAGGACCGGCGGGACCAGATGGGCAAGAAATTCCCGTGAGTCTGGTATATGACCAGGTAGCGTTAGCCGCTAAGTGCTCTCAGCAAAATTGTAGGCTATATAGCCTGTTAGATGGTATAGAGGAGGAGTGTAGTTAGTCTCAGTGACTTTGTAATTTAATTGGCATAAACAGCCCCTACCGGATTGAAATCATTTGTCATGGCGGACCTTTTCGCTTCAGCCCCCGGACCCTATAGTACGGGGTGTGTCCGAATACCCGCTCGGTTATACAAGAACCGGGGAATGCGTGGAGACTAGACGTGGGGGTCATAAGTGCTTGAACAGACAAGTACCCAACTAGTTATGTTATATTGCACGGATAGCAAGAAACATCTTCCAGGGAGAATAGTTCCGTTAGGGGTTCCTTTCCCTGGGAATGCATGTGCCAATGCACATGTCCGGACTGCGAACTACGGCGCAGGATAAAAAGCTTCTAGGGTTTTTTGTAACCAACAAATACATCCTTTGTTCACTGATCGAATATTCTCTTAAGGAAACTAGCTTTCGGCTTCACCCAGTCTGAGGTACACATCCGGCTTAACCGGCAGTAACAATCGCAGAGGTGCTCCCCTTATGCCCTAGCCGAATTAACGGGAATGTAGGGCATAAACACAAGAGCCAGGCAACCCAGCTTGGCCACATCTTAAGTCATATCGATGCATAAAATGGTGAAGGAAGGCACATATGGAAAAGGAACGCATATGCGAGGGCAAAAAGCCATTTAAAGTAATTATGTCTAGCTTCCAAATAGGAAGCCCCCAAGTATAGTCTACACACATAGTACGGCTGGAATGATCCGGTAACCCGCACTGTATTAAATACTTTGTGTGAGGAGAGAAGGAAAAGGAAAAAAAAAGAAAAAGTCGAGAAAGGAGAGGAGAAGAGGTGGAGCATAATTAAAAAGGAGGGGTGAGGAGACGAACACTGAGTTCGGCATTAGGCGTAGAATCTACGGAGTCTGGCCGCGTTCCATGGGTTCGGCTCGAGTCTGTTATCGGATGCATTACGTAGACAGTACGCTCCTCCGGTGAGTACTTTGTCAATGACGAAGGGACCTTCCCACTTGGGTTTGAGTTTGTCCTTCTTCTTCTCCGGTAGGCGTAGAACGAGTTCGCCAATATTGTAAGTTTTGGCCCACACTTCTCTGCTTTGATATCGTCGAGCCTGCTGCTGATAAAATGTGGAACGGGCTTTTGCGACATCACGCTCCTCCTCCAGGGCATCCAAGTTATCCTGCCGATCTAACTCGGCTTCCTTCTCTTCGTACATGTGTACGCGTGGCGAATCATGTATTATGTCGCAGGGTAGTACTGCTTCCGCACCGTACACCATAAAAAAGGTGTATATCTGGTGGTTTGATTCGGTGTGGTCCGCAGCCCCCATAGTACGGAGTCTAGCTCCTCTACCCAGTGCATATCGGATTCTGTTAAAGATCGCACTAGTCTGGGTTTTATGCCGCTCATGATGAGACCATTTGCACGTTCGACCTGGCCATTTGTTTGGGGGTGGTAGACGGAAGCGTAGTCGAGCTTAATGCCCATTTTGCCGCACAAGTTTTCACTTCATCGACTGTGAAATTTGAGCCATTGTCAGTGATGATGCTATGGGGGACACCGTACCGGTGTACGACCCCGGATATGAAGTCTATTACTGGTCCGCATTCGGCCGTTTTAACTGGTTTGGCTTCGATCCATTTGGTGAATTTGTCCACCATGACCAGCAAGTATTTTTTTCTTATGGCTTCCCCCTTTAAGAGGTCCGACCATATCCAGCCCCCAGACCGCGAAGGGCCAGGTTATGGGGATTGTTTGGAGAGCGGTGGGGGGCATATGACTCTGATTGGCGAAGAGCTGGCAGCCGACGCAATGTTGGACAAGGTCCTATGCGTCTGCTCGGGCTGTCGGCCAATAGAAGCCTGTACAGAAGGCTTTGCTGACTAGTGCTCGAGCTACGGCATGGTGTCCGCCCAGTCCGCGTGGATTTCAGCCAGGAGTTGCCGCCCTTCCTCTTCGAAGATGCACCTTTGGAGCACTCCGGTCGCGCTTTTCTTGTAGAGTTCCCCTTCGTGGACTTTGTAAGCTTTAGAACACCGAACTATGCAGCGTGCTTCATTTTGGTCTTCGGGGAGCTCCTGCCTATTTAGGTAGGCCAAGAAAGGCTCGATCCACAGGCGATTCGGCCATGATTTCATGGGCGAAGATGTTATTCGGTGGCGAGCCTCCGATTGTGTCTGATGGTTGATGCGGGGTGTATTCGGATCCGTCTTTGGTATTGCTGGACTCCTTCCCATACTACGGATGGCTTGAACTGCCTTTCGGGAATATATTGGGTGGGACAAGGTCGCGTTTAAGCGCCGATCTTGGTGAGGACGTCCGCCGCTTGGTTGTTTTCTCGAGCCACATGGTGGAATTCGAGCCCCTCGAACCGAGCTGACATTTTGAGGACGACGTTACGATAGGCTGCCATTTTCGGATCCTTAGCATCAAAGTCTCCATTTATTTGTGATATTGCGAGGTTCGAATCCCCGCGCACTTCCAGGCGTTGGATGCCCATAGAGACTGCCATCCGAAGACCATGCAACAGAGCCTCGTATTCGGCTGCATTATTGGAGTCTGTGTATAATATTTGTAGGATGTGTTGGACCGTGTCCCCGGTGGGAGATGTCAGGACTACCCCTGCTCCCAGTCCGGCCAGCATTTTGGAGCCGTCAAAGTGCATTATCCAGTTAGAGTATGCGCCGTACTCTTTAGGGAGTTCGGCTTCTGTCCATTCGGCGACAAAGTCAGCCAGTACTTGTGACTTGATGGCTCGCCGTGGTTTGTATATTATGTCGAACGGGAGGAGCTCGATAGCCCATTTAGCGATCTAGCCCGTGGCGTCGCGGTTGTTAATTATGTTATTGAGTGGTACTTCGGAGGCCACGGTAATTGAACACTCTTGAAAGTAGTGCCTTAGCTTCCGAGATGCCATGAAGACCGCGTATGCTATTTTTTGATAGTGTGGATATTGGGATTTGCATGGGGTGAGGACCGTGGATACGTGATAAACCGGCTTTTGAAGCGGGAATTTGTATCCGTTCACCTCTCGTTCGACAACGAGCACTGCGCTTACCACTTGATGTGTTGCAGCTATGTATAGTAGCATAGGTTACGCGATGTTTGGCGCTATTAGGACTGGATTATTGGCCAATAAGGTCTTTATCTCATCGAGTCGGCATGGCTGCATCCGTCCATACAAAATGTTGGTCGCGCGAACAAAGGCGGTAAAGAGGCAATGCCTTTTCTCCTAGCCTAGATATAAAGCGGCTCAAAGCGGCCACGCATCTAGCTAGCTTCTGGATGTGCTTGAGGTCTGTTGGTATAGCCACCTATGACAGAGCTCGGATTTTTGCTGGATTAACCGATTCCTCTATTGGAAACAATGAAGCCCAGCAGCTTCCCCGAGGGACACCAAAAACGCATTTTTCTGGATTTAACTTGATGTCGTATGTCCGGAGGTTATCGAATGTAAGCCTCAAGTCATCTATTAGGGTTTCGACATGTCTAGTTTTTATGACTACGTCGTCCACATATGCTTCCACTGTTTTGCCAATTTGTTTTACCAGGCATGTTTGAATCATGCGTTGATAGGTTGCGCCGGCATTCTTGAGCCCGAAAGGCATAGTGTTGAAGCAAAAAGGGCCATATGGCTTTATAAAAGTTGTTGCAGCTTGGTCAGACTCTGTCATCTTTATTTGATGGTATCCGGAGTATGCGTCGAGAAAACACAGCGAGTCGTGTTCAGCTGTGGCATCGATGATTTGATCGATGCGAGAGAGGGGAAAGGGATCCTTGGGGCAGGCCTTGTTGAGGTCTTTGAAGTCGACGCATAAGCGCCAAGATTTGTCCTTTTTTGGTACCATTACCAAATTTGCCAGCCAATCCAGATGTTTAATGTCTTTGATGAATCTGGCCTCAAGCAGCTTGGCTAGCTCTTCCCCCATGGCTTGTCGTTTGGGTTCCGAAAACCGCCTTAGGGTTTGTTTGACCGGTTTGTATCCCTTCAGTATATTGAGGCTGTGTCTGGCCAGCCGACGTGGGATGCCTGGCATGTCCGAAGGGTGCCAGGCAGAAATGTCCCAATTCTCGCGTAAGAAATCTCGCAGTGCGGCGTCCGTAACGGGGCTCAGCTGTATCCCGATGGATGTTGTCTTGGCGGGGTCTGTTGGGTGGACTTGGAATTTGACTATCTCGTCTGCAGGTTTAAATGAGGTGGATTTGGGTCATTTGTCGAGTATTACATCGTCCCTATCTACGGTGGCCCGCAGTGTTGTTAACTCTTCGGCCGCTAGGGCTTCAGATAGTGCTTCCAGGGCTAGTGCTGTGGTTTTGTTTTCAGCGCGAAGTGCGACATCCGGATCACTAGCTAGAGTGATGATTCCATTGGGTCCGGGCATTTTAAGATTCATGTACCCGTAATGGGGTACAACTTGAAAGCTTGCAAACGCGTCTCGCCCTAGAAGGGCATGGTATCCGCTGCTAAAGGGAGCCACTTGGAATGTGATTTCTTCGGACCTGTAATTCTCCGGGACGCCAAATACCACATCGAGTGTGATTTTTCCCACGCACCGCACTTCCCGAGTAGGGATGATTCCCCTGAAGGTGGTACCACTTTGCTCAATGCGGCCGTTATCAATTTCCATTTTGTTGAGCATTTCTTCATAGATCAAGTTCAACCCGCTTCCGCCGTCCATGAGTACTTTGGTGAGCCAAAAGCCGTCCACGATTGGGCTGAGGACCAGAGCGGCCGGTGCCCGGACAGTCTGGAATCGAGGCTCATCACTGGCATTGAAAGTTATGACAGTGTCGTTCCAGGGGTTTATCTTTGCCACATGGCAAATTTCTGCAGAGCTTCGATGAGCCCGCTTGCGCCTGTTGTTTGAGGCAAAAGTTTCAAAGACTGTTAGTACCGTATTGTGTCCGCTGGAAGGATGTTGTTCCGCTTTATGGCTTACAAGAAGATCCTCGCCACTTTTTGCCACCTGCCGAAGTATCCAACATGCCCTAAGGCTATGAGTTGGCATTGTATCCGGAGTACTGTGGAGCTTACATGGCCCGTCGAGCCATTCCTCCAATACGGATCCCCGCCCTGGGGCGGGCTTTGGTTTCTTAGGGATTGGATCGGATGACATATGAGAGTTCGTTCGTTTAGTTCGGACAAAGGTCTTGATGAGAGCAGTACTATCCCAAAATTCCGTTCGGGTCTTCCAAGCGCTCTCCATCGCATAGTACTTCTGTACTATGTTTGTTAAGTCTGTGAAGCGTACTATGTCACGGTGGCTTATAGCATTAAGGAGCCCTTCGTCCGTGCAGTTTTTGCAGAAGAGTGAGACCATGTTCTCCTCGCGGCAATCCTTGACCTTGTTAAGCGCAAGGAGGAATCTGGCCCAGTAATGGTGTACCGTCTCCTGGGGCTCTTGCCTGATGCGGGAGAGACAGTTTAAGTCCAGGTAGGTGTTGCTAGTGGAATCCGGATTTTGATCCGATCTAACACCCAAGGGCGAGGGCGGTTGCGAGCTTAACAGCTCAGAATCCGGGATACCGCCCAGTGCCTTTGGCCCGGTGCCCGATCCTAAGTCCGGGGCCTGGGTCGTGTTTCCCTTTGAGCAGGTTTTCGGCTCAAGGAGTTCGGCAATCCGAACATATTTCGTCCTCAAAATTGAGGGACAATTCGTGTGTGGTTCCTCCACTATCGCTACCTCATGGGTGGCCGGCGGGGACCTGATGTCCCTTCGGCTGGGTTTAAGCCCAATCCGGTCATAGTTTGTAGCGACTCCCAGAGCGGCGATGTGATCCAAGAGTTCATTAAGGGAGGAGAGCTCCATTGGGTCCATCTGTTTGGCAAGTTCCGAACTGATGCGAAGGTTATGATTGATGACCCGAGAGGCCATCATCGGCGCAACCGCCAATGGGGCAGCCATGATAAAGCCGCTGAGTCTGAGTGTCTGGTCTACGGCCAGAGCTCCCTCCGAAGTAATTTCGTCCTTGATGATGAGACGAGCCATCGAGCCTAACAGCGACGACACAGAGGAACTCTCAATGAAAGCACCAATGTCGGTGTCAAAACCGGCGGATCTCGGGTAGGGGATCCCGATCTGTGCGTCAAGGCTGATGGTAACAGGAAGCAAGGGACACAGATGTTTACCCAGGTTCGGGCCCTCTCGATGGAGGTAAAACCCTACTTCCTGCTTGATTAATATTGATGATATGGGTAGTACAAGAGTAGATCTACCACAAGATCGTAGAGGCTAAACCCTAAGAGCTAGCCTATGATGGTATGAATGTAATTGTGATCGGCCTTCTAAGGACCAACCTCTCCGGTTTATATAGACACCGGAGAGAGCTAGGGTTTACATGGAGTCGGTTACAAGGAAGGAAATATAATATCCGGATCGCCAAGCTTGCCTCCCACGCAAAGGAGAGTCCCCTCTGGACAAAGGCCGAAGTCTTGAGTCTTATATCTTCACGCTTCAATAGTCCGGACGTTGTACACAGTCCGGCTGTCCGGATACCCCCTAATCCAGGACTCCCTCAACAGCGCCTGTGCATGGGTTCGTCCCTACAGCATTGAAAAACCTGAGAGACCGAGCTCTGGCTTGCGGCCGGCTCCACACACATCACCTTACCAGGTCCTCAGTGCCTTCACCTTCTCGCGGAAGGATCGCCAGCGGGATGGCGAGCACCATTGTATGCCATGCTTCCTTCCTCTAGCTAACCTGCAGGAACCTCAGGACCCGGTGCGATGAGTCGCGATCACTCTGAGGCGCCTATGTGAGGCCAGTCGTCCCTTTCCTCCGCCCGATTCACTTGTGCATTAAAGGGCGAGCCTCTGAGCATCGCACCTCAGGAGCCCCTACTGGCCCTCGAGCTCTCACCCCTTGGCCTTGTCCACAGCATCGTGACCTGGCATACCGGCGGCGGCTGATCCTTGCTCGGAAGGTGGGACCTAAGGACGTAGAGCACCCAGATGAGGAAAGGGGAAGGGGTCGATGTGAGTCTCGCTTAGGGAGTGCCGCGGGCATGGAAACGCAGCCAAACATCATGTGAAGGCTACCACCACAGTGTGAAGATGAACACGGATCGCAAATATAAGTCTCTAAAATGCGCAAAGTATCAATCTCGCGATCAACGTCACGACCCTCGTGACCTTGCTGGGGCAAGGATGCCTCCCTTTCAGTCTTTCGGGAGCTGCTTGTGCGTTAAAGGGGGCCTCCTGAGCATCGTGCCTCAGGGGCTCTCACCAGACATCGGGTCGCTCACCTCCTGGCCTCGGCCATAGCGTCACGACCTGGCATACCAACGACAGCTGAAGCCTGCCTGGGGACTGGGTCCTGCCGACGCAGAGCGCTAATCTACCACGAGAGTGAAAGAGGGACCGTGCCGTAGTGGGAGACACAAGTGTAGCCCTGATTGGAGAGTAACAGCTACTAAGAAAAAGCGTTACAGTTTTTACATGCCCCCAAGGGGTATGTCATGACATACTGCAGGGACGAAACAAAAGAGGAAGTCCGAAGGAGATCCCGGTCTCAACGGCTTCACCAGCGACGTCGGGCTAACGTTGTTCCTGAGTCGCGAGCACAATGGCTCGGTGATTCGTAGCTGACGTTGTCGCTTGAGTCGTACTCAGAAGAAGCACTCTGCTGTCTGAAGAGGCGTTGCTGCTGTCGGATGAGTCGCTAGCAAGGCCAAGGGCAAGTTCGTCGTCGGCAGCCCTATCGCCGCAGCCACCTCCCTCGGGGCAGCACCCCAGGCGTCCACCTTCCTCGTTGAAGACCTTGAAGAAGAGCGTCGACGCCCCGTCGTACACGAAGTGGATGGCGTGGCCCCCCTCTAGGCGGCACGCGCAAGCAATTGCGCCCCACCCTTGGATCATGAAGGCATCATCGGCGTCCACGATCTCGACCTCTGCTTTTGCGGCCTGCTGCAGCATCCATCGTGCTACAACCACAGTTTGACGGGGCCCCTCGGCGGTAGCTCCCCCACAAAGGGCCTCGGGAGGCGAATCCACGTGTGCGGCGGCATCACGGCCCACACCATGAACTCTCGGGCCGAGCCTTTGGCGTGGGACCATGAAGGAGGCAGCCTCGCGACCGATGCTTTCCCTCCTCCATGGCTCCGCTCCTCGCGGAGCAGGTTGTCGTGCGTAGGGCCATGCGCACGGGCATACAAGGGAATTGGAAAGCCCGGTGGGGCCCGTTCTTGCCAAGGCCGCGTCATCGTGGCCTCGTCAGCGCTGCCCCGGGAGTGATCCGGCCTTTTCTTCGGCGGGAGCAGCTCGGGTTCCACCTCGAGGGCCTTCCCTTCTCCGAGGTGGAGAACCTCCTGATTGGCGCCATGAACGTGTTGGCAAGACAGTGAAGTGGGGAGAAGCAAGGAGCAAGAAGACGAAGATGGGCAGGGGCTCCGCCTGCTCCCACATTTATAGCCAGGAGAAGGTAAATCGTTGGCCTCCCACAATCTCAAGTAATGATGATTTTCTCTGCATGCAGCAGGCAGTTGTCAAGTCGAATGGTTGCCGCGGTAGCATGGGGAAGCAGAGACGCCCACGTCCCATCAAACGCCACGCATCGACTCGGCCCGCAGGTGATGGGGCCCGCGGCATTCCGCACTTGCCTTTGGCTTCGCCTCGAAGCCAAGTGCGAGAGCGCCTTGGGCCCTGGGGCTTCTATCGACGTTCTGGGAACCAGGGTACCTAGACTTGCCTGCCTGCGGCCCACGGCATGGCTCCATCGACGTCCTGGTACGGCCCATCTTTGACCACGACAAGACTAGACCCTCGCGAGGGGCCAAGCCTCGCGAGGCGGGTGACATCAAGACCTCCTGAGGGAACGGCCTCCTGACGGGGTGGAGATTTCTATGAAAGACCCAGCCTCATGAGGATGAAATGACATCAGCCATGACGACCGAGGCTAGGCGCGCTAGCAGGCATAGAGCGGCAGGTTTCCTCTTTGGGCAAATGTGACACCCCGGATCCGTTGCGCCAGGTGTCCGCCAGTTATTCGCCGTCGTTGCCATGTCATTTGCTTGCGTGTTGCATTTGTCATGTCATCATTTGCATTTTATCATGTCATCATGTGCATTTCATTTTGCATACAGGTTCGTCTCATGCATCCGAGCATTTTTCCCGTTGTCCGTTTTGCAATCCGGCGCTCCTATGTCCTCCGGCGCCCCTTCTTCTCTCCTGTTGTGGCGGGTATTAAACTTTCTCGGAATGGCCCGAGGTTTGCCATGCGCCTTGGTATAGCACCGGTGAACCGCTGTCAAGTTTCGTGCCATTTGGAGGTCGTTTGGTACTCAGCAGTTAGCAAGATAACCGAAAGCCCTCTTTTGTTGCAGCCCAACACCCTTCCAAAGTGGCCCAAAACCCACCAAACTCCTTTCCATGCTCTCGATGCGTTCGATCACGATCGCGTGGCAAAACACACCTCATTTGGACTCTCCTAGCTCCCTCTACCTATAAATATATGTTCCCTCTCAAATTCGCGGATATTTTCCCCGAAACCTAGCCCCGCTCTCTCTCCGCCGCCGGACATGTCCGTGTCGCGCGGACACGCCCGCCGCCACCTCGCTCCGTCAATGGGGCGCCGCCCGTCAGCGTGCCGCCTCCGTGGCTAACGGAGCGCGCCACGTGGCCTCCCACCGCCGCTCCCATCCCGCATGCCGCCGCCGAGCCCAGCTCCGGCCCCCATGCATCCGCCCCGCCGCCGCCCTGATCGCCCGACCCGCGCCGCCGAACCCATCTCGCCGGCCGGCCCGCCGCCCGCCGCCCGCTTCGCCGCCTCCGCCGCTTTACCGCCGCCGCCTCCCTCCTCCGCCCGCCGGCGTCGCCCGCCGCCGGATCCATGTTGCCCGGCAGCCGCCGGATCCCGCGGCTGGCCGGATCGCGCCTCCAGCCTCCCTAAGCGCCGCCACGCTCCTCCGTCGAGGCCTCGTCCTCGCCGCCCGTCCGGCGGAGTTCGCCGAGTCACGAACTCCGCCAGCTCCGCCGCCTCGCCGCCCGCCCTCCTCCCCCCTCCGTGACCCGACCCCTCCGGCGACCCGACCCCCTCCGGCGCCTCCTGGCCACCTCCCGTGTCACCGCGTCCCCACGTCCAACTCCGCGGGATTCGGCGAGATCCGCCACCAAGATCGAAATCCGTGCTGCAACCCGAGGTTGACCCCGTATTCTTCTAAGTCCCTAAGTTTTCAACATTTTCATGCATTTTCATCGCGTCGCATCTCTGCAACCGTAGCTCCGTTTTGGGCGTATAATATGTCAAATTGTTCGTCTCGACGAGTACATCATTTCATTCCATTGCATCATTTGCATTTCAGCTCATCTTGATGCCCGAAATGCTGTTGGAAGATAGCTTCAGATCGTTAGTTCCAGAATCTTATCAGTTCGAGCTCTTTTGTCATTTTTGCCATGATTTATGTGTGCATCCTATGAGATTGAGCTCTACATGAATGTTGGACTAGGCCATGCCATCTTTCCAGAGGTGTTGACCTTGTATTTTTGTGATGCTCGTAGTGAGTGCATTGAGCTTGTAAAGTAGGGTAGTTGCTGTTGTTGTTTTGCTAGACAGATTCTGTTATATTTTGATGCCATGTTAACATGCTTCTAGTAATCATTCTATGCATAATCTGGAGATGCTCTATAAACATGTTTTGATATACATGTCTTGCTCTATCCATTCATGCCCTTGGTTGCATTTATAGCCTGCTGGAACATGTTCATTTCTTGCTCCAAAGTTGCTTGAAAATGTTTCCTGACAGATTGTTTGCATTAGATTCAATTTTCATGAGGTTGTTGTAGTTGATCCGTGTATGCTATGACCTTGCTCTTGCCATGCTTAGCTTCATAATCATGCCTTCTTACTGTTGGTTGCCTTGTCATGCCATGTATTGCTCTGTAGTGAGTGCATCGAGCTCACGAACATGCCATGTTGAATCTGTTTTTGCCATGTCCTGATAATTCACTAAGTCTGAAATCTGTAATAAAACTTGCTATGTTTACATGGGTGCCATCATATCTTAGAGTCCTTTTTGGCTTATGGTCAGTAAGGGACTATAGATATATGCTTTGAGTAGAATCATTTCATGCCTTGCTTTGCTATTATAAGTTCCTGTAGCATGTTGTTTGCTTGCTCTAAACATGCCTTCCTGATGTTAATTCCTGGTATGTTAGTATTTTCACTAAGTCTGTGAACCTGATATTTTGGGCACTTTCTCCATGCTTGTTTGAACATGTTATGATGTGATTTAGCCGTAGCTCAGTGTTCCTATTTTGTTAAGCATCTCCTGTAGTTCGTTCTCATATGCTTTGTTTTTATGTTGGGGTGCTGTAGCATAGTTTCGTGTTGCGTGCTAAGTAGCATCGGGCTGTTAAACGCAGATTTGCGTCATTCTTGTTTTGCTTGTCATTTGCAAACCGTGCATCCGATTCGGTGATCTTTATATCGTTTTCAACGAAATCATCTCATCTTTCCAGCGGCATACTTGGTTTGCCAAGTTGATGCCAGTTCATCATTTTCCTTCCGGAGCATGCATATGCATTGCATATCACATCTCGCATAGCATGTCATGTATTGCATCATATTGCTTGTGCATTGTTCCTTGTTTGATTGTGGTTCCGTTGCTTGTGTTCTTGCTTTGGGTAGAGCCGGAGGCGAGTGCGTGAGCGAGGAGCCTGTTGAGAACGCCTTCGAGGATCCAGCCTTCGACAACTCGAGAACCTTCTGAGCAAGATGACCATACCTTGAAATCACTACTATCTTTGCTATGCTAGTTTGCTCGCTCTTTTGCTATGCCAATGCTACGATGCCTACCTTTTGCTTGTCAGCCTCCCAAATTGCCATGTCAAACCTCTAACCTTTGACACCATTCCTAGCAAACCGTTGTTTGGCTATGTTACCGCTTTGCTCGGCCCTCTTATAGCGTTGTTAGTTGCGGTGAAGATTGAAGATTGTTCCTTGTTGGAACATGGAGATGTTGTTCCTTGTTGGAACATGTTTACTTGTTGGGATATCACAATATCTCTTATATTATTAATGCATCTATATACTTGGTAAAGGGTGGAAGGCTCGGCCTTATGCAGTGTTTTGTTCCACTTGCCGCCCTAGTTTCCGTCATACCGGTGTTATGTTCCCGGATTTTGCGTCCCTTACGCGGTCGGGTGATTTATGGGACCCCTTGACAGTTCGCTTTGAATAAAACTTGTCCAGCAAGGCCCAACATTGCCTTTTACCATTTGCCTCACCACCACCTACTTTTTCCCTTGGGAGTCGCTCTCTCGAGGGTCATCTTTATTTTAGCCCCCGGGCGATGCTTGTCTAGCGTTGGTCCAAACTAGAGCCACTTGCAGCGCCACCTCGGGAAACTTGAGGGCTGGTTTTAGTTATGCGTCTCGCTCATCCGGTCGTGGCACGAGGCGAGATCTGTGGCTACTATCGGGATGTCGGCACGCCGGGAGGTCTTGCTGGTCTTGTTTTACCATTGTGAAATGTCTTGATGTACGGGATTCGAGTCGATCGGAGAGTCTCGGGTGAAGGTCTATTCCTTCGATGATCGCGAGAGCTTGTCATGGGCTAAGTTGGGACACCCTGCAGGTATAAACTTTCAAAGCCGTGCCCGCGGTTATGTGGCGAGATGGGAATTTGTTAATGTCGGTTGTAGAAAACCTGAAGTTGACCTTAATTAAAATACATCAACCGTGTGTGTTACCGTGATGGTCTCTTTCCGTGGAGTCCGGGAAGTGAACACTGATGTTGGAGTTATGCTTGGCGCAGGTTGTTATAGGATCACTTCTTGATCATACTTTTGACGACCGTGCTTTGCCTTCTCTTCTCGCTCTCATTTGCGTATGTTAGCCTCCGTATATGCTAGTCGCTGCTGCAGCTCCACCTCATGCCTTTACCTTACCCATAAGCTTAAATAGTCTTGATCTCGCGGGTGTGAGATTGCTGAGTCCTCGTGACTCACGGATACTTCAAAACCAGTTTGCGGTGCCTATGTTACCGAAAGGGTGACTCAACCAAGCTCAAGGAGGAGCTCGATGAAGATCTTGCCCTTTGTGTTGTTTCATTCTAGTTGATCGATAGTGGAGCCCGGTTGGGGTCGATCAGGGTCCTTTGTCGCATTTGGGGTTCTTCTTTTATTTTGGTTCCGTAGTCGGACCTTGATTGTATCTGGATGATGTAATGCTTTATTCATGTAATTGTGTGAAGTGGCGATTGTAAGCCAACTATGTATCTCTTTCCCTTATGTACTACATGGATTGTGCGAAGATTACCTCACTTGCGACATTGCTTTCAATGCGGTTATGCCTCTAAGTCGTGCTTCGACACGTGGGAGATATAGCCGCATCGAGGGCGTTACAGCAAAGGAGGCAAGCGTGGGTGTGGAGTCCCAAGGAATCAGCCAAAGGTTGCCATTTGCATGCAACAAGACCATGACCGCCAGAACGGCAGGATGGATGTCATCGCCGAGCCCACCACCTTTCGTCAGGATCAGATGTACTTCTCATACCCTTTCAAATTTGGTTGTTGTGGGATCCCTTCCCGCCTAAGTTTTGGAGGAAGAGGACCAAGGCCACTATAAATATAGCCTAGCCGCCACCATAGAAGGCATCAGGTGATCAGCTCATCAAATCCCCAAGAGCTCATCACAAGGACAAGCCTCCTAAGGCTGTTCTTCCACTTGTACTAGTTAATCCTCAGCCCCCCGCGAGGCTAATCCACCACAAAGTAGGATTAGGGTACTACACCACAAGGTGTCCCGAACCTGGGTAAACTAATGTGTCTTTCTCCTTCTTGTTCATCGAGCTAGGTCGTGAGGGCGGCGGATCGATCGGCTTGAGAGGTTGAGTTCTTCGCACACGCCCCTGACTTCGATCTGGGGTCTGCGGAGCCCGGAATCCGACAGCTATGGATGGCCTCGTAGGTAGACGGGAGCGGGTCCATAGTGGTGTATTGATATGGTGAATATGTGGACTCGTGTGCGCTTCTTCACCTCAAAGAAAATACTGTTAGTCGTAGTTCAGGATAGCCACTAGGTCAAAGTTGGCTTGCTATAGTTAAACTCCGCAACCCCTTTGTTGATATTGATGCATAAGTAGATAGTTCCGATGTATGAGTACATTTGTACTCACATTTGCTTAATTTATGTTTTTATAGAGGTGACTTCACTCTCGCTAGTAGTTCCACGTGGGCTTCGACAATTAGCTTGGGAATCCTAAACAGAGGTCTGGTTCCTATGGAGGGTCTTGTAGATAGACAGGCTTCCTAGCCTTCTTATTTTCAGTTGTTTGTACTCAGACAGGATTAGCTTCCGCATGTGCTTGTTGCTTGTATGACTTTGTATGTTAGGTCATGAAACCCATGTTTGTAATATCATGCTATGTATGGCTCCTCGGAGCCTTTTAATTAAATACTTTGAGACATAGAGCTATGTTTTGATGCCATGTTGTATCTGCACATATCGAGCATATTGTGTGTATGTTATTGAAATGCTTTGGTATGTGTGGGGTCCGACACCTAGTTGTTTATTCTTGGTAGTTTTCCTTGTGGGGAAATGTCTCCTAGTACTTCCACTAGAACACATGGATTAACCGGCATGTGTCCTTCTTTGCTCCTGTGTCTGTCCCTAAGGAGAAATGTCACACTGTGTTTACAGGAGTCCTAATAGCTTGCTACAGCCTGGTTGCACTCGCTGCTGACCACACGTGCATTGGTGGGTCATGTATGCATGTCCCTGTAAGTTTGTGCCACCTTGGGTTTACAACTATACATGTCGGCCCGGGTTCTATGTGATATGGATGCTTGCGACACTATCATATACGTGAGCCAAAAGGTGCAAACGATCCCGACAAAGTAAGGCTGCAACCATGGGAATACCATGCGTGAGGCCGCAAAATGATATGATGTGTTACTTGCTAGACCGGTGTGACTTAGGATCGGGATCCCAGCAGCTTTGGTATCAGAGCCTGACTGCTTGTAGGATTACCCAGCCAAACTGGTCGAAGTTGAGTCTAGAAATGCTTTAGTTATATAAGGGAATTGATTGTGGAAGGGAATGTAAGGCTCTTTTTATTCCTTTACCTTATGTACTTATGATCTGAGTCACCCTCTTCTTTCCTATGAGGATTAGGAACTAGGCTTCTCATTTTTCTATCAAGATCATGTGTTACTAATACGTAGACTTATAGGAATGTTGGATTCAAGTCTCACATCAGCTCCTAGTACTTCCGTGTGTCAACAGTTGGTCTTGGAACCTTGATATTGGGATGTTGAGTGGTTATGGAACCATTTGGCAGCATGTCTCAATTTTTTTGAGCATTTACAGCCGGTATGCTGTCCGAGTTGTTCCAGGTTTCTAAATAATCTGATGCATTTGCAAATCTTTCCTCCCTGTTCACGATGTCCTTTTGGGCTAGATTAAGCACACTAATTGGTGTGTTGAGGTACTCCTTTGCCACGACATATATGTTGAAGCAATTAGTATGACACTAGGGTATCTTAGAGAACCACCTAGTAACCCAACCTTGTGTTGTGTTCTCAGTGTGATGATTCTGGCCACCATCTCAAAAGCATCTCGTGATGTTATTTAGTTAGTAGGTATTCCATTTCTGGGTTCTTGAACCCAAGAATCACTCTACTTACTTCATGTTGATAGTGTTTGCTCGTTCTTTAGGATATTAGTAACCTTTGTGATAGTATTCGAGGTCCGTGGTATATCATTCTTCCAATACCATGATCCAATATGGCAGAAGTTCTTTTGAACCAAAAGATCACAACCATAGTGCTCTTGATGAGTTATCCATTCTATGTTGTGAATCTGCCAGTCCTTCCTCTTATGCATGGGTTATTTGGAAGAAATATGTTGAACTTGTTCGACATGCCAATCCATGCATCCATAACTCAGAAAGTGATATGTTCCTTTCATTTGTCCCTCTTCAGTTGTATTCTGACCCTCGTGTATCAGTTGATAGTCGGGAGTATTTGTGCATTCGTGTTCATCGATGCCTTTTACTCTTGTGGTCAGTCAAGCCATTCTATTCTAGAATGACTACGAGAAACAAACTCCAGTACCTCATCCATTTTCTAGGATTAGGTCAAAGCAGTTGTATTCCGCAGATCAAAATGCCAATCCAGCTTTCATTATGTTCTACCCTGGAGTACTACCCCCTTTATGTCAAGATTGTCATGAGGAATGCACCACCTCTTATGAATTCTTGACGCAGTGATACTTCTTGTCATCATTATGCATTCCTCGGTTCCCGTGTTATTGTAACCGGAATGCTGACAAGTGAATCGTGATGTATGAAATCCCCTAGCAACTCTGTTGCTTTGTAGTTAATGGACAATATTCTCATTCTTAGCGTGTTGGTTATTGAATTGTCATCCTAAGATTGACCGTGCTACCTAGTCCGCTTTTCTTGGTGCAATTTTTTGATCAATGAGTTAGGATTGTGTATCTTGCTCTTTTGATCATGTCATTTTGCCCTGAAAAGCAAGATTGTTCTTGATCTTGTAACATATAGGTGGTTCATGATTTTCTGAATGTATTCTCAGAAGTATTACCAGGTTGTCCCTCTGCCCGCTATGTTGAGTTCGTGATCAAGTTGGTTTTCCTTTGAACCACCTCTTCTCCAAGAATCTGTGTTGGATACCCTGAACTAGTAGGTTAAGCTAAACAACAACTTGGAGAGTTGGAAGATAAAAGCTTTGCCTAACTTAGTTCATTTAAAGGGATATTTGTGTGTGTGTGTGTGTGTTAAAGAAAGATAATATCTTCATCGATCGATCCTTGTGATCAATTGTTGGAGCTATTGTCTTATCCAATCTTTGATTTGAGTGTGGGATATCGTCAAATCAAATCAAAACCAACAACGTTCGTAATGGTGTCTTACTCATGGTTGTTTTCCTTGAGCACGCATCATTATATTCTTTTGGTCTAACAAATGCTATCACCATGTTCACATAACCATGGAATTCCATTTATATGGGAATATCGATGACTTGTTGTTGAGCCCATCAGTAGCATTTTATCTTCTCCATGATTCATGTCGACATTAAAATAGTGTTGGAAAATTTTTAAAGCATTTGCTTCGTTCTAGCTCATGAAGTATATGTTTGATGAAAGAAGTGACTTCCTATAATTCATGTGCATTTGGTGCAAGTTGCCGTTGTGAATTCGAGAAAGCTTGTTTTTCCTTCCTATGGAATCATCCCAAGTCAGTCATGCATGTGCGAAGTATTCTATGGTCTGATAGGCTGATCATCTTCATTCCATATGTATTCCCTAGCACATCAAGCCACTGATTGATTTGTTCAAGGACTTCGTTATCCTCGACGATGGTTCCCAACCAGAACTCGATAGTGTTTTGTTGTAAGACTTCTATGTGGTCATGTTGTCTTGGCTAGTGTGTTCATGTGTGTCTTGCAAACTAGCTCATGTTTTGGAGCTTGCCATTGTAGTTCATTTCCTGAGAATCTCGCAATGTCATCTCGTCGATTTGTGTTGCAAACTTTCCTTTTCACACATGCTGAGTCTGAAGCATCCTGTCACCAATCAGATCTGAATCTCAGGCAGATATGATGGTTGGACCTTCTTCCAAGAACTATGATATAGGTTCTGGTGAAGTGGACGCACCTAGCTGGAAGCACTATTATTGTAGTATCTTGATTAAGCCATTTGGTCACTCCCCATGAGGATTTCGCATAACTTATTCTAGAAGTTGATCCTTATGGATTCTTGAGCTCCCGAATTTTGACCTCTACTTGATGACCATGTTGATGCCACTTTGAAGCATGATCGTGGTATCTTAAACATCAAGGAGAACATTGAAGCGGAGTGCTAAATGTCTCTCGGTCAATCATCTAGATTTGGTTTCCTTGGCATTGCTAGGGTAAAATCTGAGAAAGTGTTGTCTTTCTTTGCATCTGCATCCTCCATCGCTATTCATCATGGTAGTATGAACTTTTAACAGGATCTTTGGAATAGATGTTGGTAAAATCCTAATGAATATGGGAATGCTCAAGTTGTTGAAAGCACACTCAGACACTGGGTTATATCATCGGTATCAATTGGAATGTGCCTTCTGTTTGCCTAGTTGTTCTACAACCATAGTTTCCTCTCCAACCTAATATACCACTCTTTCGACTTCGTTCAAACGATCATTTGTAAAAAAAATTGAAACTATCTACTGTGGAGCAAGCCCCACAGTCTTTAATTCCAAACTCAGAAACCAAAAAGAGTTACAAGTCAGTATATTTACAAGAGGGAGAGAAACCTACCCTAACTTACCTAAAGGCTAAGGAAGAGAGTTAACCCAAGCCAAAAGAGAGGCCCTGGTAGAACTAGGCATGCTATGAGATAAAAGGATTACATCATGTACAAAATTACATTTCCACATAGCAAAAGAAGCCCTCTCTCCTCTAAAGGTTCTTCCATTGCGCAAGATCCAGATGTTCCAAGCAGCAGTCAGCATGACTTCAAACATGAAGGACTCCCTGAAGGATTTCCTTGCATGGGCAATACAATGCTGCAAGTCATTTCCACCAATCCAGTCAATTCTCAGGTAGTTCCAGACCCTGAAACTAAATGTGCAGTTGATGAAAAGGTGTAGCCTGTCTTCATAAACCTGTGCAGCACAGATGACACGCAAGTTGTCATCCTATGGCTGTCTCCAATGCCTTCTGACAAGCATATCCTTTGTGTTTAGACGATCGAAAAACAACAACCATCCAAAAACCTTAATCTTCATGGTGCATTTGCTTCTCCAAAGCCATTGGCAAGTCTGGATTGTAGGCATATGTGTGCGCATTATGTTATAGAAGCTCTTTGCAGAGTAGACACCAGATTTCCCACCCAAGTCCAGACATCAAAAGAGAGAGGATTCCTCTGAAGGTTCAAAATCCAATCCTCAAGAATTCTCAGTTCCTCAACAGCTTCTTGTGAGATAGGCAGATAGAACAGAGAAAAAAGATCTGAGGAACCAAGGACATCAGTAGCAGAAGTTTTATCATCCTTAACAAAGGAGAACAGCCTTGGGAGTCGTCTGAAGAGGGGAACTGTGGACCCACCCACCTGCCAAGCATCCAACTAGAACAAGACAGAATCCCCCATGTTGACCTGTGCTGAAGCAACTGATTTATAAGTGTCGGATAGTTTGAAAACATCTCTCCACCTGAATGAGCTTGCCAACACGGTAGTTTGAGGTACTACCCCATCATAGTATGAATTCCAAATCAAAGAAACCCAGGGGATATCCGCTTTATTATAAAAATTATGCAAGTGCTTGATTAGTAGCCCCTGGTTCTGGATGTTGAGATTGATTATGCCAAGACCACCTTTTTCCTTGTAAATTTGCCTTAGCCTGGTATGAAGAGTTTCAATTATCTCTATAAAGTAATTCTTTTTGCCACTTAAGGGAATAATTTTACAAGTCACCTCCCCTAAGGTGCCCCGTTATGGTGTTAAGGGCAATATATCTCCTTGCTATTTTCAAACCCATCCACCATCTTATTTAAGCGTGGAATTGTTGCCTACCAAGTTGAACCTTTGTCATATACTTCCTTACCTCGTTCGTGATGTGTGTTTGTGTCTCATCTCGAGAGATGTTGCTACATCTCATTTTCTGAGTTGGTCGGGAGTTGTACGATCTTCGTGGGGATCGATTCTTGTAGAGTTTTTCGTTCCTTTTGTCCTCGTACTGGAAAAAGATCTTGGAAGCAAAGGTGTTAAGTTGAAGACAATACAATGGATCAACGTCCTCAAGAAGTGTAATTGGATCATGAAGAACGTGTTAGTTTGGTGTTCCCCTTCCTCTTACTCCATGTCTTGAATCTCAAGATGAGATTCTTGTATAGTGGGGGAGAGTTGTCACAACCCTAGAATTTTGTTTGTAAATAGTTGCATCAGTGAGCATCATGTCATCATGTTTAAATTCAAATGAATTTGAAATGGGGATGATCAAACACTAGCAGATAATTTTTCAACTAGGTTCAAATTTAAATCTTTTCAATGAACCCAAAATGCCCTTCAAAAATGTTCATGATTTAAGGGAAAAGGTGGAAACCTTATCCAGGGATGATGCATATTTTTCCAGGACATTTT
Source organism: Aegilops speltoides (assembly GCA_021437245.1). NCBI lineage: Eukaryota > Viridiplantae > Streptophyta > Magnoliopsida > Poales > Poaceae > Aegilops > Aegilops speltoides. The sequence goes on along the minus strand of JAHHZJ010001152.1, from coordinate 87,194 downwards.
TGGTCTTTGAATTAACTCATATTGTATTTGAATTGGGGCTAATAAATGATATAAAATGAGTTTATAGCTCCAGTGGCTCTGAAAACCTGTGAGTGGCTCTGTATATATCCTATCAGACCACATATTAATTTTCAGAAACATATAAAATAGTTTGGTTTGGAAACCAAATTCAAACAAAGTTGCAAAATAGAAAACATGAAACAGAAAAGAGAGAGAAAAGAAACTTACCTGTAGCTAGTCAGCCCAGCCCAGCCTAGCGAGGGGCAGGATTGTCTTCAACCACTCGCCGAGAGGACAAGCCGTGGCAGAGCGAGTGTCATCGGTCGGCACCTCCTGCTTCGACGTGTCCTAGTCGCCCCCGACCCTTCTAGCGCGTCGTTGGAATGCCCTCAACCCTCTCTGCCTTTCCACTCTCTTCGTGGACCTCTCCCCTTCGCTAGCTCTCTCCATCGAGCGTCCCCGAGAGTTGATGTCGCCACCGCTTGCTAATGTCGTGCCCACAGTCGTACCCGTTCCCACCCACCGTATCCGGCAGATTCGCCATCGAGCACTTCATCTCTGAGCTGAAGCCCGAGACCGTGGATAACGTGTAGCGCCGCAATCGTCACCTTCTTCCTCGGCCACCACCGTCCCTCCTCTCGCCTTCCCGAGCCCGCTGAGACCACCGTCAGACTCGTCGTGAGCTCCTGCTCCCAACCCCTCTCTTCCCTTTGTCGATTTCGACCCCTAACCACGCTAGCCACCGAGCCTGAGAGCTCACTGCCGCCAGCCATGTCACTATCGCGGCCATAGTTCTTGTCGCTCGCTTCCGAGAAGATCCTCATACTCACCATGCTCCTAGGAGCCTAACTCGGCCCTCAGATCACCGTCTGGTGCACCGCAGCCGCCGCCTGCTCCGAGCCCCTGGCTCTGCCGCCGCCAAACCATGTCGCTGGCCTTGATTCCACCACCATTCGATGGCACTCAATGCCAGCAACCCAACGCCGCAAACCTCATGTGTTTTGGTGCCTTGTATGAGCACACGGTGGTCATACACCCTCGGTTTGGTCCTCGCCGGCTTAACTCTGTGATGATGACGTGGCATCATCATTAGCCGGCTAATGATGTAGTTAATTTGCGCATGATTCATGGACAGTAGGCCCCACACCGCAAATTAACCCATCTTTATTTCTGTTTAGATTTGTATTAATACCAGTGGACCCCACATGTTAGTATTGACTTGCTGATGTCACCGTTCACCCGATCCCACTTTCAGTGTTTGAATTGGCCCAGTGAGCAGTTGACTGTCCCCCGTGGTCAGCCTCTGTGGTCAACCAAATTGACTTGCTAACATCATTTTTTACCAGGATGACGTTATAAATGTTTCTAGGATTAAAGTAAATCAGAAAATGATTTATGAATTCTAGAAAATGATGCAAACTTCCAAAAACTATAGAAATTAAACCGTAACTCAGATGAAAATAATTTATATATGAAAAATGATCAGAAAAATATGAAGAACCTGTTTATGTCATGTCCATGCATGTTTGAGCAAGTTAACATCACCAAATTGTACAATTCTTGATTATGGAATATATGGTAATTAGTTTTGGAGTTGGAATTTACAATATGTTTGAATTCCACTTCAATTAACTTGGCTAAATATTGCATCAGGTGAATTAAGTACCTTAACATGACATGTCATTTATGTGAATGTGCATTGCATTGATTGTGTTCCTTCTTTGCTAGTCGGTGTTGTTCCTTCTTGTTAGCTGATGTTTCCGACGTTGTGATCGTTGTCACTGATGAAGAACAGTACTATCTTCAAAGGTGCCAGGCAAGCAAACCCCCTTGATCACTCTGATACAATCCCACTCTCTCACTCCTTCTCTCTTTTACTGCATTATGACAACAACGATTCAACTGTTACATGTTGTGGTAGTTGAACCCATTCCTCTGCATGACCCGTCTTTGCCATAGTAAATAGTTGAAACCCACTAGCATGAGTAGGAGTTGTTTGAGCCATGATGTGCCTACTTATTCATGCTTGCTTGTTATGCCTGCTATTGCTTAGAGTTATGTCAGGTCTGATTCATCGTGGATGAATTGGAGTGTTGTGATCATGTTCTGATGTTGAGAGTTAACTGTGTGAACATTAATTGGGTAAAGGTAGCAATGAGAGGCCATGTAGGAGTACATGGTGGGTTGTCTCATTCGTCCTTTAAGAACTGAGTTATGTGTATGTTATCCAAGACTAGATACTACCACACGTTGGGCCCTGAAATATGACATCCACCTCAAATAGAAGGAGAAGGCCACACCTTCCATCTGTTATCCAAAGATTCCTCTCAGAAGTATTCCTGCCTTTAATGTCTAGCCATATGAGAGTTGAGACTCCATTGATACATCTTGTGAAGCCTACACAAAACCATGCAATAAGCAAAACCATAAAATAAGCACAAGCAATACAAAATAGTAAGAGAAACAAAGACAACAAATGGGCCACATTTACTAGCGAGGCAACTCTTGTCTGTCACCGTCCGCTATGTCCTTCATAAACTGAAGCCTATACATGTACAATGGAAGTAACCCACACATGATCCACATTTGAGACATTAGTCCAAGCCATGTCCTATACGACCTAATCACCAAAGGTACTTCCACATACTGCACATAATACACTTGCCCCTCTTGCAGCAGTGATTGGAACCTTGTTACCTGACCCTTTGGAATAAGGCTGTGAATACCATATCCCTACAAAGAAAAACAATGGCATGAAGTATAGCAGCCAATAACACATTATAATGATGAACTCACACATCACCCTTTGGAATGAGGTTGAATCCCCCTATAATCATCTAATGGCTAACCCCTAAAGACACATCCTAAATGGCCACTTTGCTGAACATAATAACAAAAAACTTGTGGCGCTACCAATCTGAATGTCCGCATGTCACAGCCCAGACACAAACCTAGACTGGAAAAAAGAAGAAGAGAAATACTAACAAAAAAATTGGCACACATTGGCCACATCAAACATGCAGACTGGCAGTGCGACCCGCCCCAGCATGCACATAGCACCCGGAAAGATCCACCGACCGCACCAAAAGACAACATAGGTCTGACCAAAATTGATAGGGAATAGCGAGAACAACAAACCTTCAAGCGTGGAGAAGAAGGATGAGGTAGATGTTGCAACCCCACAAGGCAGGAAAGGCCGCGAGTTCCCTCCGAGGTGAGCAACACTAAAGCAGCCAACGCAGGGAAGAAGGGGCGAGCAGCGCTGGATCCGCCCCTCCGACCAAGAACACCAACACCCATTCTCCCAAGAGAAATCAGAGTTGTCGCCCCCTCAGTCCCTCACCCAAATGTGCAGGAGGAACAAAAGATCTGAAATCGCTGGGAAGGCAGATCCACACCAACCCAGGAAAAGCAGAATGACGCTGACACGTGCACAAAGGCGGCGTCCTAAAGGGCCACGAGTACACGCGAGCAGACCCAAGAGACAACTCAATGGTGTAGACATGTATAGGCGGAGCCCACCCATGCTGCCCACAACCCACGGTTAATTAGGAGCTCTTCCGTCAAGGGAGCTTAGAGTTTTAAGGGATACATTGATGAGGAACAGTAGATGAGGAACATGAAAATATAATCATATGTCAAATCTGTTTGGCTACTTCTAGATACTTCTGTTGTGGTCTAGTATTTCTTTTCTTTTCTTTATCCTACCTACTGTTTTCTAGAGTCTTCTAGTTGTGAGTAGCTATGAGTAGAATGGTGAACCTTAAATAATGTTTCTAGAGTATTCCAGCTATAAGTAGATGTTGGGGAACGTAGTAATTTCAAAAAAAATCCTACGCACACGCAAGATCATGGTGATGGCATAGTAACAAGAGGGGAGAGTATTGTCCACGTACCCTCGTAGACCGTAAGCGGAAGCGTTATGACAACGCGGTTGATGTAGTCATACGTCTTCACGATCCGACCGATCCAAGTACCGAACGTACGGCACCTCCGAGTTCAGCACACGTTCAGCTCGATGACGATCCCCGGGCTCCGATCCAGCAAAGCATTGGGGATGGGTTCCGTCAGCACGACGGCGTGGTGATGATGATGATGTTCTACCGGCACAGGGCTTCGCCTAAACTCCGCGACGATATGACCGAGGTGGAATATGGTGGATGGGGGCACCGCACACGGCTAAGGAACGATCCATAGATCAACTTGTGTGTCTCTAGGGTGCCCCTCTGCCCCCGTATATAAAGGAGCAAGGGGGGAGGCCGGCCGGCCCTAGGGGGCGCGCCAAGGAGGGGGGAGTCCTCCTCCTAGTGGGAGTAGGACTCCCCTTTCCAAGTCCCACTAGGAAGGAGGAAGGGGAAGGAAAGAGAGGAGAGGAGAGGAAAGGGGGCCACGCCCCCCCTAGTCAACCGGACTCCTCATGGGGCGCCACCTCCCGGCTATGCCCTCTCTCTCCCTAAGGCCCACTAAGGCCCAATACTTCCCGGGGTTCCAGTAACCCCTCAGCACTCGTTTTCTCTAAAATCACCGAAACACTTCCGGTGTCCGAATATAGTCGTCCAATATATCAATCTTTATGTCTCGACCATTTCGAGACTCCTTGTCATGTCCGTTATCACATCCGGACTCGAAACAAACTTCAAGACATCAAAACTTATAAACTCATAATAAAACTGTCAACGTAGCGTTAAGCGTCACGGACCCTACAGGTTCGAGAACTATGTAGACATGACCTAGAACTATTCTCGTCAATAACCAATAGCGGGACCTAGATGCCCATATTGGCTCCTACATATTCTACTTAAGATCTTTATCGGTCAAACCGCATATCAACATACGTTGTTCCTTTGTCATCAAGATAGTTACTTGCCCGAGATTCGATCGTCGGTATCCAATACCTAGTTCAATCTCACATCGGGCAAGTCTCTTTACTCGTTACGTAATGCATCATTCCGTAACTAACTCATTAGCTACATTGCTTGCAAGGCTTATAGTGATGTGCATTATCGAGAGGGCCCAGAGATACCTCTCCGACAATCGGAGTGACAAAACCTAATCTCGAAATACGCCAACCGAACATGTACCTTTGGAGACACCTGTAGTACTCCTTTATAATCACCCAGTTATGTTGTGACATTTGGTAGCACCCAAAGTGTTCCTCCGGTAAACGGGAGTTGCATAATCTCATAGTTACAGGAACATGTATAAGTCATGAAGAAAGCAATAGCAATATACTAAACGATCAAGTGCTAGGCTAACGGAATGGGTCATGTCAATCACATCATTCTCCTAATGATGTGATCCCATTAATCAAATGACAACACATGTCTATGGTTAGGAAACATAACCATCGTTGATTAATAAGCTAGTCAAGTAGAGTCATACTAGTGACGTTGTGTTTGTCTATGTATTCACACATGTATTATGTTTCCGGTTAATACAATTCTAGCATGAATAATAAACATTTATCATGATATGAGGAAATAAATAATAAATTTATTATTGCCTCTAGGGCATATTTCCTTCAGTAGAAGTATGTGAAGGCTTCCCAAAGCCCTATAAATAGAGGTCCTCACCTCTACTTTGTACCCAGACTATGTACCCCTATCCATAATAGAACTTGTTGTTCTTATCTAAGATCTTGGAGTAGATCTTGTGCCCTAGGAGTTCTGGATTGAATTCTTGTTGCCCTATCAGCCTACATTCGCCTCTAGAGCGATATCTAGCATAGCACGTTGAAGCTGTTCCTTCAACACTTGTGCTGTACACATTGTAGCAGCAAGGTGGAGTTGCTCCTCCACAACCTTTGTGTTGCTTCAGGTGGTATCAGAGCCTCGTTGACCCTAATCATTCTTGTTGTCCTCTTCGAGAGCAAGTTGCAGCAAGCAATGGAGCAATTGGAGAAGATGGTGGATGCTGCTGAACAACAAATCAAAGAGCTACGTGAAGATCTAAATAGGAGATTTGACCAACTGGTTGAGATGATAAGAAAGGGTGTCCCCCCTGCTACCAATGAAGGAGATTCATCTAAAGAAGAGGAAGATGTTCATCAAGGAAGAAGGAGAGGTAATCTTGGAGCAAGACCGCCACGACAACCTGTTGTTCAACGTGCTTCAAGAAGGCCAATTTATGTTGAGGCTTCTGAAGGTGAAGAATATGATGATGCCCTTGAAGAACCAAATCTCTACGCATATCGGAGAGCACCCAACCCTACATATGCAAGAGACACATACAAGGTGAAAGCTGAGATCCCAAGTTTTAATGGAAATGTTGACATTGAAGGGTGCCTGGATTGGTTATATGAAGTGGAGACTTTCTTTGAGGTCATGGAGGTTCTGGAAGATCGTAGAGTTCCTTTGGTCACATACAAGCTGAAAGGAGGAGCCAGTGCATGGTGGCACCGCGTTCAAGAGGAGCGCAGGCTGAGAGGAGAACCTCGTCTTAGAACTTGGCGACAAATGAAAGGCCTCTTGAAAGGGAGATTTTTGCCCGCTGATTATGACCAGATCCTATTTATCCAGTTTCAAAACTGTGCTCAAGGAAATAGGACTGTTTCAGATTACACGGAGGAGTTTCTAAGGCTATAAGTGAGGTGCAACCTTGCTGAAAGTGAAGAGCAACAAGTTGCAAGGTACATCAATGGTCTCAATGATGCTATTCAAGATCGATTGATGATGCAACAAATCTGGTCCATTGATCAAGCACAAGCTCTAGCCTTAAAGGCCGAGAGGTTTGTTAGGATGAGAAAGACAACTAAGGCTCCATATCCTCCATATCCTCATACCGAAGGCTCATCTAGGAGCCAACCTAATAGAGTGGAAGAAAAGACCACTCCACCAAAGACAAAACAGCCCATCCCGAAGCAAACTAGAGGCAAGGGTAAGGTGAATGAAGGCCCAAAGTGCTATAAGTGTGGTAAAGAGGGACACATATCCAGTGGTTGCCCACTAAGGAAATTTGTTAACACGACTATCCATGATGGTGAAAGCGATGAGGAAGAATAAGAATCTGAAGATGTAGACGGACAAGAGGTTTATCAAGAAGAAGGTGAAGAGGTGGTATGTGTGATCCAGCGTGTCCAAAGTTCCACACCACAACTCGATGACACACAATGGAAGAAAATATTTGAGAGCAAATGCACGGTGAATAGCAAGGTATGCAAACTAGTGATTGATAGTTGCAGCTGCGGGAATCTTATCTCCCAGAAGTTGGTGGACCATTTAAAGCTTGAAACCCATGATCATCCAAATCCCTACACTATTGGATGTATCAAGAAAGGAGTGAATATGAGGATCACCAAACAATGCAACCTGCCACTTTCTTTGGGTAAGCATTATCGCTCAAATGTATTGTATGATGAGGTTGACATGGATGCCAGCCATGTTCTTCTTGGGAGGCCTTGGCAATTTGATGTGGATACTACACACAAGGGCAAAGAAAATTCTTACTCTTTCATTTGGAACAAGAGAAGGATCATTATCTTACCAAACAAAACCAAAGGTAATACCTCTAAGGAGGAGGGGAAAACTATGTTAACTATCTCCCATACCTCTCATGAGTTTATGGAAGACTTGAAGGAGGCAGATTTGTGTGTTGAACTTGTTGTGAAGGGAGAAGAGCACCTGACCGTTGAAATTCCAGCAAAGGTACGTGGTTTATTGGCAGAATTTCAGAACATACTTGGGGAGCCACATGGCTTGCCACCGATGAGAGGAATTCAACAAAGAATTGACTTAATTCCGGGAGCAAGTCTTCCTAATCTTCCACACTATTGAATGAGCCCAAAGGAGCATGATATATTGAAGGAGAAAGTGGAGGAATTGTTGCAAAAGGGGCACATTCGAGAAAGTATTAGCCCATGTGTTGTACCAGCCCTACTCGCGCCAAAGAAAGATGGATCTTGGCGCATGTGTACGGACAGTAGAGCCGTTAACAAGATCACCATAAGGTATAGATTCCCTATTCCCCGTCTGGATGATATGTTGAATCAGCTTAGTGGAGCAAGAGTGTTCACAAAGCTAGATTTAAGAAGTGGATATCATCAAATCCGTATAAGACCCGGGGATGAATGGAAGACCGCCTTCAAGACAAATGAAGGGTTGTTTGAATGGCTAGTCATGCCATTTGGACTCTCAAATGCACCAAGTACCTTTATGCACTTAATGAATCAAGTCCTTATACCCTTCTTATCCCACTTTGTTGTGGTCTATTTCGATGACATCTTGATCTATAGCAAGGATGAGGATGAACACTTTGATCACATCCGGAAGGTGCTAGAAGTACTAAGGAAAAATAAGCTCTACGTCAACTTGAAGAAATGTGTTTTCCTGCAAACACAACTTCTTTTCCTAGGATTCGTCATAACATGTGACGGCATTCGTGTTGATGATTCTAAGGTTGAAGCAATCCAAGAATGGCCAACTCCTAAGACCATTTCTGAGGTAAGAAGCTTTCATGGCCTTGCAACTTTCTATAGGCAATTTGTTAAGAATTTCAGCATTATATTGGCACCAATTACCGAGTGTTTCAAGAAAGGAAAGTTCCAATGGGCAGAAGCAGCTGAAGCTAGCTTCAATGAGATTAAACAAAGGCTATCACAAGCTCATGTCTTGGTACTACCTGATTTCAACAAGACTTTTGAGTTGGAGTGTGATGCAAGTGGAGTAGGCATTGGAGCTGTCCTATCTCAAGAAAGGAAGCCCATTGCTTTCTTTAGTGAGAAGTTAAGTGAAGCTAGACAGAAATGGAGTACCTATCAGCAAGAATTATACACCGTTTTCAGAGCGTTGAAAACTTGGGAAGTCTATTTGCTGCCTAAAGAGTTCATTGTTTATAGCGACCATCAATCCTTGAAGCATTTTAGAAATCAAAGGCATGTTGACCGCATGCTAGCAAGATGGGCAGCATATCTGGAGAGATTTAACTATCTCATCCTGCATAAATCTAGAATAACTAACAGAGTGGCCGATGCTTTCAGTCGTCGTGCATGCCTCTTGACTTCTTTTGAAGCTGAACTTCCGGGCATGGATCAAATAAAGGAGTTGTATGAGGGTGACGAAGACTTTGGCCATGTTTGGGTAAAGCACGCAAGGTTCCAACCATTAGGTGATGACTATTTGATGCAAGATGGATATCTCTTCAAAAATGATCGTTTGTGCATTCCAAGAAGTTCTCTACGTGACAAGCTGGTTAAAGAGCTCCATTCAAGTGATCTTAGCGGCCATGTTGGATGGGACAAGACTATCGCTAACCTGGAAGCTCGCTACTTTTGGCCACAACTAAAGAGAGATGCTGGAAAGTTCGTTCAACGGTTCCCAGTATGTCAGACCTGCAAAGGCCAAGTCCAGAACATAGGGTTATACATGCCTTTGCCTGTTCCTGTCGCTCCATGGGAGGACATTTCTATGGACTTCATCTTGGGCTTGCCAAGAACAAGACGAGGAAGTGATGTTGTATTTGTGGTCGTGGATAGATTCTCTAAGATGGCTCATTTCATCCCATGCCGCAAAACAACGGATGCTCATCATGTGGCAAACCTATTCTTTCGAGAAGTGGTCAGACTTCATGGAGTACCAAGGTCCATCGTCTCAGACCGTGATAGCAAGTTTCTTGCTGCATTTTGGCTCAGTTTGTGGAAGCAATTCAACACTGAATTGAAATTTTCTAGCACTGCTCATCCACAAACAGATGGACAAATGGAAGTGGTGAACAAGTTTTTGGGTAATCTGATCTGTTGCATTTGTGGAGAAAGAAAGGGACAATGGGATTTGGCTTTATCTCTTGCAGAATTCTCCTACAATAACTCTAATCATAGATCCACAGGAAGGAGCCCTTTTTCCATTGTCTACACTAAAGTTCCATCACATGTGGTGGACCTGGTGAAGCTACCATCAAGGGGAAACTCAAAATCAGCATTGTCCTTTGCTGATAATTACACCGAGTTATTTGAAGAGATTCGCGGTGCTTTGGAAGCACAAAATCAGAAATATAAACAACTTGCTAATTGCAAAAGGAGGCTAAAATCATTCCAAGCTGGTGATAAGGTGATGGTCTACCTTCGAAAAGAGAGGCTGCCTTTAGGTGTTAAAGGGAAACTTAGGCAGCGAAGGTATGGGCCCTTCTCTATTGGGAGGAAGATAAATGATAATGCTTATGTGATAGATCTTCCAAGCGATATGGGTATCTCCAACACTTTCAATGTTGCGGACTTGACTCTCTACCATCCAGAAGAAGCGCTCTATGAAGATAACTCGAGGGCGAGTTCCAAACAACCAGGGGAGAATGATGAGAAACAGTAGATGAGGAACATGAAAATATAATCATATGTCAAATCTGTTTGGCTACTTCTAGATACTTCTGTTGTGGTCTAGTATTTCTTTTCTTTTCTTTATCCTACCTACTGTTTTCTAGAGTCTTCTAGTTGTGAGTAGCTATGAGTAGAATGGTGAACCTTAAATAATGTTTCTCGAGTATTCCAGCTATAAGTAGAAGTATGTGAAGGCTTCCCAAAGCCCTATAAATAGAGGTCCTCACCTCTACTTTGTACCCAGACTATGTACCCCTACTCATAATAAAACTTGTTGTCCTTATCTAAGATCTTGGGGTAGATCTTGTGCCTTAGGAGTTCTGGATTGAACTCTTGCTGCCCTATCAGCCTACATTCGCCTCTAGAGCGATATCTAGCGCAGCACGTTGAAGTTGTTCCTTCAACACTTGTGATGTACACATTATAGCAGCAAGGTGGAGTTGCTCCTCCACAATCTTTGTGGTGCTTCATACATCAACACACTCATGGACGCCGGTGCAAGCTTTGTCCTCCCTGCTCCCTTTTCACTCTGACAATGATCTCATGCGGTTACATTCATCGTAGCTCAGTCCACGCCCAAACGGGCGACTCATGAGCATGCGTGCCCAACCCATCACATGACTAAACAAGTCATGCCTGGTTCATGACACACTGTGTGCGTGATCATCCGTCGAGGTAAGGCCGGACGGCCGACATGACCCTTTATTAATTATTGGCCTCAAAAGCCAAAAATGACCCAAAAGGCTAAAAAGCATGCGGGCCGGCCAACCGTGTGCTGTAAGTGCATCTAGTGCCCCTTAGTGATTTTGGTGTATTGAAGACTTATAGGTTAAGTAACTGATGCGTTTGTGAGTGTACACAGGTTTATAAGTCTATGAGGAGTTTGATATTCTGAGAGAAAGTCGACTCCTAAAATGAAGTTCTTTGATGAAGACTTTGACATTCGAAGACTTTACAAGACTTTGAAAGTGAAGAAATTGGTGTGACCTTGAAGACTTGATAATCATTCGAGGAATATGAAGCGTGAAGACTTTTGTTTTCGTAGTTTCATTTTCTCTTTCTTGAGTCATAGGAAACACCGTACTATTAAAGGGGTCAAGGAAATACTAAGGAAAAATTTCCAAGTGATGCTCAACTCAAAATCCTACACCTACCAATCCCTTGAGTGAAGCCATTGGAAATCTCATACAGATTCAGTCAAATTCTTGATGTGAGAGATGCGTTCTTACAGTCATTGATGACTTTGTTCGATCGAGAGTTAGGAATTCGCCATCTGAATTGCCTACACATGAGGAACATGATAGCCCCGAGGAATTTGAGAGTCAAATTTCCGACCGTTCTTTATCTTCTTGGCTGGCTGTCCCAAAATATCTTATCCACCTAACGGTCATATCATTGAAGGGCATTTATGTCTTATCATGTCGGGCTGCTCCTAGGCTATAAATAGCCGCCCCTACAACCACTAGCTGGTTGGCTGCTCCGAGAGAACTTGACACTTGTCATTTGAGAGCAACCCATCCTCAGAGGACTTTGAGAGAAAATCATCAAGTGAGGAAAATCCCAAAACCAAACCCCACAAACCCAAAGTGATTGAGCATCATCAAGAAATTGATCATCGTGGATCCGGCGCTTGTTACCTTTGAAGACTGTGCTTCTTCCAGACGGTTAGGCGTCAAGGTCTAGAGCATCCAAGAGGAATTGTGGATCGCCGAGTGACCAAGTCTGTGAAGGTTTGGAAGTCACTGAAGACTTACCACGAGTGATTGGGCGAGGCTGCGTGGTTTTAGTTCAAGGAGAATACGGTGAGGACTGGGTGTCTGAGTTGCGGCTCGAGAGGCGGGTGTCCGGATGTGTGTCCTTGAGTTTAAATACTCACCGCTCCAACCAGACGTATAACCGAGATAGCAGTTGGAACTGGTCTACCAAATCATTGTCTTCACCAACTGCCTGGTTCTATTTCCTTAACTCTTCCATTTCCTTATTCTCATGTTGCATGTTGTTCATACATGCTTGAAGACTTTGGTGAAGACTTTCACAAATTCCTCAGTTCAATTTCTTGATCTGCTTTATCTTCATCTTGTTATCCTGTGTTTACGCTTTCCGTACTCTGTTCTTAGTCTTCATTTCATCATGCTTGACTATGTGTGTATCTGTTATGTTTACTTCGAGTACATATTCCGCAGCAAGTAGTTCTTCGCTAAAGAATTTCCTCACCAGAAATTCCTCGATGAAGAATTCATAAAATCGCCTATTCACCCCCCTCTAGTCGATATAACGCACTTTCAATTGGTATCAGAGCAAGGTACTCCCTTGTTCTGTGTGATTTTGGTTTAACCACCTGGACTTCTAGTTATGTCGACCGCAGGTATGAAGAAAGTGACATGCCCTATCTTTGACGGTCATGACTATCCCAAGTGGAAGGCCATGATGAAGAAGCGCCTCATGGCAAAGAACAACGAGCTGTGGACCGTCACTGAGATTGGTCTTACTGATCTATGCAAGATGGCGAATGCTAATGATATTCACAAGTACACTCGACTTGAAATCATTGCGAAGGATATCATCTGCTCCTGCCTATCCAGAGACCAATTCGGGCGAATTATGCATCTTGGTAATTCGAAGCTCATCTGGGACCGAATCTCTGATGTCTATGAAGGTCATCGAACCTGTCATGATCCCTGGTTTGAGGACTTCAAGGAATCTCTCAAAACGACGACTTTCGAGCCAGAATCATCATCTTCCGCATCTTGTCTTATGGCAAACGGTGCTGAGGTAACCGAATGCTCCTCATCCGAGTCTTGTAATGATGAATCTGATAATGAGGAGTCTGATAATGATGAATCTGATGATGACATTGAATCCTGCTATACTAAACTCATTTGCGTTGCCACTAAACAACAAACGGTTTTAGAACAAACTCAAGATATGCTAGAAAGAAGTGATAATATGTTGCGCAAAGAAATGGATCAGTCAAAAGCATTGGGTGAATGTCTTCAGAGAATTCACTCCAAGTTGACGCCCTTCAAGATCAACATAATACCCTCTTGACTGATCATGAGAAGCTTTCTCTTGAAGCTATTCAAAGAAAGGAAGATCTTGAAAAGCTAAGAGTGTGTTATGAAGATCTTCAGAAGGAGCGCGATTCATTACTAGCTCAACAAATCAGCACTTCTCAGGAAGAATTTGATCCTCCATGCTTAAAGTGCATTGAACGTGAATCTGCTAATTCTTCACCTGAATGTTCAAATGCTTCAAATGTTACAAATTCTTCATCTGCCTCTGCTATCACTAATTCCTCATCGAGGACATTGCTAGTATCACTTGACAATGCAGGTTGAAGGAATTGTACATGACAGCATGTACAAAAGCCTCAAAGGGCATCGACACTTTGTGATGTGCTCAAAAGCAGATCCTCAACGAAACCCTAGGAAAGAGGGTATTGCCTTTGAGAGGAAACTCAATGCCGATGGAACATATTGGAAGCCCGAGCGGTATCCCAAAACCTCATGGGTTCTTTGCAAAGGGACCTCCAGTTGATCCATCCAACTTATCTGGCTTTACATGTGAATCTCCTCATTCTTCCGATGAGTCATTTGACTCAACTATAAACTGTTCAAAAATCGAATGGTGAAGTATTTGCTAGATATGTTGGCACTAATCTGCAGAATGGTTCCCCTATGAAGAAAATCTGGGTTCCCAAAAGCTGTGTTGAAAGTCTTGGTGAATGTCCTCATGACACCACACGTGAAGAACAGAACCCCAGATCAAATTCTTCATATGGACCAAACTCTTCATATGGATCCAAGTCCTCATATGGACCAAATTCTTCACGAGGATCAAATTCCTCATCTGGATCAAAGTCCTCATATGATTATCATCGTGCTAACAAATCTGTCTCGCAGGGTAGAGCTAAGGGCTATGAATATGTGCATTATTCTTCAAACCATTATGTTCATAAGTCCTCGAAGAATTACTCTGCTTATTCATATGCTTACCCTAACCCCTCCTATGCTAAGCGAAATGGTTTGGCATCTTTGCCACCTTTCTCACATGGTGCTCGCAGGATGATGAACTCTTTGCCACCCCTCCAGATGTGGGTGGTGAAGAAAAGAACTAATCTCTTCTGCGGGTCAGTCTCGGGCGTGCTCTAACGTCTGAAGAATTTCTTTGGGACCTCGACAAAATGCCCGAAAGGACGCAGCGAATCATGATGAAATGAACTTTCATTTCACACGTCCTCATATTGCTATATCTGCTTACTGCTTGATGAAATTCATCTGATGAACTTGACATCATATTCTTCACTGATGAAGCATATGAGATTGTAAGTTACACTAATTCATCTGCAGGATGATCAACCCAAAACCACTGAATGGGTCCTCGATAGTGGATGTACAAATCACATGACTGGTGACAAGAATCTATTGATGGATGCTTCCTTATCACCGTCACCTCTGAAGCATATCATCTTTGCTGACAAAGGCAAAAGTCAGGTATTGGGTCTTGGTAAGGTTGCTATTTCTAAGGATAAGCACATGGACAAAGTCATGCTTGTTGAGTCCTTAGGATACAATCTCATGTCAGTCTCAATGCTTTGTGATCTTGATATGGTTGTTGTCTTTGGCAAATATCATTGTGTTGTGATTATGGAAGTGACAATTCCAAAGTCTTGAAGGCTTTAGGAGAGGAGATCAGATATTGTTGATTTCTCTACAGACCACAACCAGCCGTGTGTCTACTTGCAAAAGCTTCGAAGGCTGGCTATGGCATCGACGACTTGGTCATGCAGGCATGAGGAATTTGAACACGCTTGCGAAGAAGAAGCATGTCATTGGCATTGAGAATGTCAAATTCCTCAAGGATCACTTATGCGGAGCATGTGAAGCGGAAAAATGACCAAGGCCAAGCATCCAAATAAGACTATCATGACCACTACCGTCCATTCAATTGCTTCACATGGACCTCTTCGGACCTAAACATTATTCAGCATGTCACTAATGATGCATCTCTATATGGTTTTGTCATTGTTGATGATTATTCTCGATATACATGGGTACACATTGTTACTTACAAACATGAAGTGCGGAAGTCTTCAAGCGATTTTCCTCGAGGGCTTCAACCAACTTTGGTGTGAAGATCAAGCATATCGAAGTTACAATGGAACTGAGTTCAAGAATTCTGGTCTTGATGCTTATCTTGATGAACTTGGTATTACTCATGAATTATCTGCTCCCTATACTCCTCGAAAGTAATGGCGTCATGGAGCGCAAGAATGAACTCTTGTTGAGATGGCTCGCACTATGCTTGATGAATACAAAACGCCTCGGCGTTTACGGATTGATGCAATTGATACTTTTCGCCACATCATCAACAGAGTATATCTTCACAAATTCTTCAAGAAGACGCCTATGAACTCCTCAACGACAAGAAACCCAATGTGAGTTATTTCAAAGTGTTCGTGCTAAATGTTGGATTAGAGATCCTCACCACAACTCTAAATTTGCACCGAAAGCACATGAAGGTTTTATGCTTGGTTACGGAAAGGACTCGCACACCTCTGAGTCTTCAACATTGTTCTTCACAAGATTGTTGACATTTGTAGATGTGCGGTTCGATGAAACTAATGGCTCGCAAAGAGAGCACCTACCTTCGTGTTAGATGAACCAGCACCGAGGATGCTATCAAGCTCAAGGCAACCGAGGATGTTATACCCATCAAGAATCTGCTTTGAAGAATTCATTCTTGTTCATGAAGAACGTCGAGTGATGCACTCAAGAACATGATGAGGAAAATGGTCTTTGAAGAAAATGCTGATCAAAATCCTCGTGACAACCAACTCATCCACGCGTTGCAAAAGAAGTGCAAGTGGAGAAGATCATCGATGACATTAGCGCACTGTCCTCTCACCGCTCAAAAGCCTCACACTTATCTAACTTTTGTGGGCACTATGCTTTTGTCTCTATCTCAGAGCCCACTAAGGTAGATGAAGCATTTACGGGCGAAGTGGATTCAGGCTATGCAAGAAGAATTACATCAGTTTGAGTTGAACAATGTCCGGAATTGGTCAATCGCCTGCATCCTCGCAAGCATAATATCATTGGCACAAAGTGGATCTACCGCAACAAGCAAGATGAAAATGGCCTTGTAGTGAGGAATAAGGCACGACTAGTAGCTCAAGGCTACACACGAGTTGAAGGAATTGATTTCGATGAAACTTTTGCACTGTTGCTAGACTTGAAGCTATTCGCATTTTACTTGCCTATGCTAACCATCATGATATCATCTTATATCAAATGGATGTGAAAAGTGCATTCCTCAATGGTAAGCTTGAGGAAGAAGTATATGTTGCTCAACCCCGTGTTTTGAAGATCCCAAGAATCCTGACAAAGTCTTCAGACTCAATAAGGCCCTCTATGGCCTCAAGCAAGCCCCTCGGGCGTGGTATGACACATTGAAGGAATTCTTCATGAAGAATGGCTTCACACCCGGTTCACTCGACCCTACTCTATTTACTAAATCATATGATGGTGAACCGTTTGTGTGCCAAATATATGTTGATGATATTATCTTTGGCTGTACTAACCAACGATATGGTGATGAATTTGCCTATATGATGAGTGAAGAATATCAAATGTCTATGATGGGAGAATTGAAATTCTTCTTAGGTCTTCAAATTAAATCGGCCAAGAATGGCATATTCATATCTGAGGAGAAATACCTCAAGGATGTACTGAGGAAATTCGGCATGCAAGATTGCAAAGGAGTCAAAATTCCTATGCCCACGACTTCGATCACAAGGTATGCCGCTCCATGATTGGTTCTTTATTGTACTTATGTGCATCTAGTCCAGATATAATGCTTAGTGTTTGCACGTGTGCCCGATTTCAAGCTACACCGAAGGAATCACACCATAAGGCATGAAACATATTCTTCGATATCTAGCTCACACACCAACACTAGGATTATGGTACCCCAAGGGCTCTGCTTTTGATCTCATTGGATATTCGACTCGACTATCTTTGGTGATCGTGTGGACAGCAAGTCAACATCGGCACTTGTCATTTCCTCGGACGATCTTTGGTCCGTTGGTCCTCGAAGAAAGCAGAATCTGCGTATCACCGCTCTCATCTTTGAAGCTGAATACATTGCTCTTGGCTCTTCTTTGTGCTCAACTGCTTTGGATGAAGCAAACCCTCAAGGACTATGGCGTAAATGTGAAGAATGTGCCTCTCCTCTGCGACAATGAGAGTGCCATCAAGATTGCTCACAACCCAGTTCAGCACTCGAAGACTAAGCACATCAAGATTCGTCATCATTTTCTTCGTGATCATGTGTTGAAGGGCGATATCTCCATCGAGCATGTGAAGACTGAAGAACAGCTAGCTGATATCTTCACTAAGCCCTTGGATGAGAAGAGATTTAGCAAGTTGCGGTGTGAGCTAAATATCTTAGAATCTTCGAATGTTCTTTGAAAAGGACACACATCCTAACCCTTATGCAAAATTAATGACTTAGATGTGCAACACATGAAGAAACGTTTTTCTTCAATCAATGAAGAATAACACTCTAAGTGTGAAGAAATTAATGAAGAATTTGATTCTCAGAACCCTACGACAATTGTACGCGGTGTCTGAAATCATCATTCTTATACGGTGGGCTACGCCACCACAAAAAGTTGAAAATCTTCAATTTGAGTTTTTCCTCATTTTTGAAATTCCTCAGTTTTTCAAATTCTTCAACTTTGCAAAATCTTCACTATCTCCGACGTTTTTCTTCATTGGATATATATATATATATATGAGTTTATGTCCTCTACAGCATTCACTTATTGCTATTCCTTCAAGTTGTGATTTCTGCTAAGTGAATGTGATCGGACCCTTCCCCCTCTATGCTATACTCAACCCAATCTATTCACAAATTCTTCATGTGCGTTCTGATTGAAAATCGTTCAAAGTCTTCACTGTGTCCTTGACAGCTGAAGAAATTGCGAACGAAATTTTTAAACAAATCTTATCCAAGTTTTCGGTTTTACCGCTCAAACCGTTCCGCATCCCACGATACATTAGTTTAATCACCCACGATCTTACACGATCTCATCTGCACAGTACGTGGGTGACACATGTCGAGTGAAGGAGAAAGGGCAGGGGCATGTTCATCCCAAAATCTTCGGGCGAACAGTTTTTCACCGTGGCTATAAATACCCTCTCCTTCCTCACTTCATTTACTCCGCTCGGTCGCTGTCTCTCGCTCGAGCTCTCCTCAAACCCTAGCGCCGCCGCTACTTCATCGCCGTCGGTGAGGAAGAGCTTCACTGCCTCGACCTCGTTGTCGTCGTACTCGCGTCGGCCATGGAATTCTTCACTCCGTCGCCGCCGTAGCCGTCTCCCTCTGCCAAGTTAGGGCGTGGGAGATCCAACGTGACGAACTTCACTACAGTTCATCTCTATTCGTCGTGTTCTTCAGTTCGGGTAATTAAAAGTCACTTTTATTACTCGCGTTGATTCTCAAATCTTTCTGAAAATCTTCAAAAGTGTTTTTGTTCTTCAAATCTTCACATATGAACACCTCACGCACTGTATGCTCTTGATTTATCTCTCTAAGCATTCAATTCTTCAAGATTCCTCAATTGTGCGGATTTTCAATCTGTACAACTCTGGAACCTAAGATGAAATGCTTAGTGAAATTCCTCAAGGCTCAACTGGTCAAATTCCTCAAACTTGTTCCTTTTGAAAAATCTTCTGAGAACGCATATGACCTCTCCAAATTCCTCGCACCTACACTCTGTTCAAAGGTACTCATGTCATTCTTTGAATCACTAGGTTCTCATCAACTTAACTCATTTGCAGCGTTCCTCGAAGAAAAACTGCATACTTCTTCAGAGTGCTCCATTGTTCAAATTCCTCATCTGAAGAAAATGGTAGAAGGCAAGAGACCGCAGAAGGGAGGAAAGAAATCGGAGGTCATGACTGCCTTTGAGATTCCTGAGGAAATATACAAAGATTACTGCACACCTGATGAATCCAAGTTTGGCAAGGAGACCAAAAATCAGCGCAAAGTGCGCATTCAAAGGATAGAACGAAGATGGCCACGAGAATGGAGGGAATACCGCTATGTTACTCCCAAGTACATGAGGAAATTCGCCTTAAACCCTCCATGCCCAAGAGCTCCTTTGGCACTTGGCCAAATCGCTGATCCCACCAAAGATCAAGCGTGGAAAGACTTTCCTGAAGAATGGTCCAGGCGCCAAGCCAAATTGGCAAGACAGGCCAAGGAGGCAGTGAGGAAATTCAATGAGGATTCTGCTGCTGCTGCTGCCGCTGAGCCCTCGGTCAAGCCGAGGAAGTCAATGCCGAAGAAGCCTTCTCGCAAGCCAAGTGCTTCACCATCAGCGCCCTCACGGCCCAATTCCTCAGCCGCGCCCTCACGGCAAAATCCTCAGACTGCTGCTGCTCACTCCAAATCCTCAGCAGCTCCCTCCAAGTCCTCAACACCTGTGCATCTTGCAACATGTCAAAGGATTCAAGGTTTCTCAATTGCTTCTGGTGTCTCAGCAAGTTCCTCAGCTGCACCAATGTCCTCAACAGGCCCCACTCTGCTAAAGACAAAACAACAATGGGCGCGACCTCGGCCAAGTCCAAAGAAGAAACAGTTGCATTCAACGTACCCTCGATGATGCAGCCTCGATGAAGAACTTGCGAAATCATCGAGACAGATCGACCAAGGCCGCTAGAGCCAAAAGAACAAATGTGCCTCTGCTTTTGGATCCGAAGAAGATCCTTGACTTCATCGACCTATGGCATCGGGATCCAAACACTCCCATACCGGATCTCGCCATCGACTCTGGTCAAAGTCATATGTCAACCATTTCATCGTTGAGAGAAATGGAAATTTGAAAAGGCCCGTGAATTAAAGAGAACACAAGCCAGAAAGGAGAAGCTTCTGAGGAAGAACTTAGTCAACTTGACTCGAGAAGAACTTCTCAAAGCTCAATCTGAAATCCAAGCCCTCAGCAAGGATTTCGATGCTTATAATGCTGATTGGCAAGGAGCCAAGGTGAGATTCGCAATTTGACGAAGAAAATGACAAGCTGTTGCAGCTCCATCGCAACAAGAAAATCCTCAGTGAAGACTCGCTCAGCCACCGAAGAACATGCCAAGATCTGCGATGACTTTCAACGTCTTGATGAGAACACTAGTTCCGGGCTGATGACTCCATTCCATTTCTTTGAAGAAATTGCGGGGCATCCACTAGTGGTGCGCTGAAGAAACGAACCACGCCCCTCGGCTCCTCCTCGCCAACACCAACCCCAATTCTTCCTTACGCTTAGGAAGTGAAGAAGACAAAGGCAGCGAACGAGCGAGCTGCCGTGAAGAAGAGGAAGGCATCAGCTGCGTCAAATTCTTCGGCTGCGAAGAAAATGAAGCCAATGACCAGCTCACTTGAAAATCCTATTGATGCCATTCCCATCTCCTCCATGTCGTCTAAGGAAATTGTTCCTTATGGAGAAGATTACACGATCCCAAGCGGATCAGATGAAGAAAATCAATCTGTTGCTACCTCAGAACAGCTTGATGAAGAAATTGAAGTGGAAGCATTCCCTTCACCGCCAGTTGTTTCCTCACCCATGCCTTAGTTCACAAACAAGAGGCGGTGTTGAGAAAATTGAAAAAGAAGACGAAGACGTGGATATTGGGTGCACTACACGGTGATGAGCGATGACTTTTGGGAAAGTCAAGATCCCAATACTCCTCTCTTCACTCCGATTCTACAAGTTCCTCGGTCCCGGCTACAACTGTTCAATTGGGCTCAAGAAACTCATCCCACATCGTCATCAACGAAGAAATTCCAGCCACTAGCTGAAGAACCCATGCTAATCCTCAAACTGCACAAGGAGAGGAACCAGAAATTCCTCGACTGAAGAACACGAGATCGCGATTCACGAGGTTGTGTTGCAAATCACTAATATTCCTCTGCCCAAACCAAGAATCCGTTCTCGAGCAAGCAAAAATTCAAGGTGAAGACTTCTTTTACGAGCATGTGTTCTTCATCGCTTATAATCCATATGACTCTGCTTGAATGAGGAAAAGACGCTCGACTCCTACTCAAGCAAACTTCTATTCCTCGGTCTTTGTTTGACAAGGACAAGATCTTCGACCATGAGCATATTCCTCATGTGGATATGGAATCACTACCGTGCTTGAGCCAAGACTCCATGTTCTTCACGATGCGAGAGCTCTTGAATTTCTGACCGATATCCGTGGATCGAATGAAGAACTCATTCTTCGCTTCTATGCCACCGCACATCACTTGGAGATCTTTGAAGATATCAATTCATGGGTGCTGGATTGGATGACGAGAGAATACTCACTACAAGGCACCAAAGAATCTGAATTGCTTCGTGTCCTTCCTCTTGATCCTCCCCATGAATCTGCACGCTGCATATACAATGACCGTGAACTATCTGATCACTTTATGCAAGTGCTCATGAAGCCGTTGAAGCCAGGACAAGCCCCTCAACCAAATTCCTCGTTAAGGATTTGTTGTATGTGCCTCGGACCGTCTATAGAATCTTGACGAAGACAATGAGTCCCATCAAAGGCCACGACTCAAATGAAGAAGATGTCGTTGGCATCATGAAGAACATGCTTTTCAATATCATTCATGGCGTTCCTGTCAACTTCCATGATTTCTTCATGAGGACTCGCCAATGTTGCAATGTCACCTTTTGAGCTGAAGCCATATCGCCTTGGATCATGAGATTCATAAGGGCAAGATCTTCATCAACTACAAGGTGACACTCAATCATGGCAGCTACTTGCCGCCTATTGAAGTCCTCAGCGACCGGTTTCATCATCGATGATAAGGGCAAGGCAGCAGTTGTGATTGATGAAGGCACTCGTCCATTGGATGGACAATTTCGCAAGGCTGCATCTTACTCCACCAATGACGATTTTGCAACGCATGACACCGCCATAAATACCTCGGCCAAGCAAAATCCTCAAGCCACAAAGCACCTGTGGTGATGACTGATCATGAGTTACTCCTCGGTCTTCATCGGAAGGTTGAGCATAATCGAAATGGGTGAAGCGTCAATTTGCTGCAATTCTTCACAACATGACCTCAACACATAATGCAAAGAAGAAAAATCAGTACTACCTTCATGAAACCCTCAACCGCACTTGGGTTGTTCTTAATCATGTATATTCATCGGAAGAATTGAAGACTATGGGTCTTCAGGAAGCATTTGACTGGTCTGCACCACCTCCGAAGAAATTCAAGAGAGTCAAAGTTCCTGATTTGGTGGCCAACTCTTATTCTTCATCACGTGAAACTGATGAATATGAAGATCTGGACGACACTGTGGCAGGCCCTACTTCAACATCCAACCCCGACAACGCTGGCGCTCCTCCATCGACTTGAAAATCTTCAGGGGCGTTAGTCCTCAGTTTCGATCCTTTTGGTCATTTGATGACAAAGGGGGAGAAATCTGAGTTAGTCTTCAAGCGGGTCTATTATTATGGGCGTTTTTTTAAGTTACAACTCTCATTCTTCCGAAACTTTTTATTGGATCGAGTTGTAATCTTAAATCCGATGGTGCCTTGATACTTTTGATCGTGCTTTGATACATTTGATGCTCTGATGCTTTTGAAGCACTAAGCTCTGAATGTGAAGTTTGAGCTCTGAAACTTTTGATGTGATATTCTGCATGCTTATTCCCAGTCAATATTATTGCACGCATGCTGAATCTCATCAGGCACCATATTTCATCATGCATTTCAAATTCTTCATATTATCAAATGCGTGTATGAATTACAAGATATAGGGGGAGATCTCCATGATTCAACTCTTCAAATGTGCATTGCCTCAAAAGCAAATTCCTCATTATGCACATATTCAGGGGGAGTTCTTCTATATCTTGCAATCAAATTCCTCAATATCGATTTACACTCCATATGTTTATCCCCATTGAAAACTTAACCTATGTTGTCATCAATCACCAAAAGGGGAGATTGTAAGTGCATCTAGTGCCCTTAGTGATTTTGGTGTATTGAAGACTTATAGGTTAAGTAACTGATCGCTTGTGAGTGTACACAGTTTATAAGTCTATGAGGAGTTTGATATTTACAGAGAAAGTCGACCCTAAAAATGAAGTTCTTCGACTAAAGACTTTGACATTACAAGACTTTACGAAGACTTTGAAAGTGAAGAAATTGGTGTGACCTTGAAGACTTGATAATCATTCGAGGAATATGAAGCGTGAAGACTTTTGTTTTCGTAGTTTCATTTTCTCTTTCTTGAGTCATAGGAAACACCGTCTTCGTTAAAGGGGTCGAGGAAATACTAAGGAAAAATTTCCAAGTGATGCTCAACTCAAAGTCCTACACCTACCAATCCCTTGAATGAAGCCATTGGAAATCTCATACTGATTCAGTCAAATTCTTGATGGAGAGATGCAGTTCTTACGTCACTTGATGACTTTGTTTCGATCGAGGAGTTAGGAATTCGCCAGTCTGAATTGCCTACACAATGAGGAACATGATAGCCCCGAGGAATTTGAGAGTCAAATTTCCGACCGTTCTTGTGTTCTTGGGCTGTCCCAAAATATCTTATCCACCCAACGGTCATATCATTGAAGGGCATTTATGTCTTATCATGTCGGGCTGCTCCTAGGCTATAAATAGCCGCCCCCTACAACCACTAGCTGGTTGGCTGCTCCGAGAGAACTTGACACTTGTCATTTGAGAGCAACCCATCCTCCGGGACTTTGAGCGAAAATCATCAAGTGAGGAAAATCCCAAAACCAAACCCCACAAACCCAAAGTGATTGAGCATCATCAAGAAATTGATCTGTGTGGATCCGACGCTTGTTACCTTTGAAGATGTGCTTCTTCAGACGGTTAGGCGTCAAGGTCTAGAGCATCCAAGAGGAATTGTGGATCGCCGAGTGACCAAGTCTGTGAAGGTTTGGAAGTCACTGAAGACTTACCACGAGTGATTGGACGAGGCTGCGTGGTTTTAGTTCAAGGAGAATACGGTGAGGATTGGGTGTCTGAGTTGCGGCTCGGAGATCGGGTGTCCGGATGTGTGTCCTCGAGTTTAAATACTCACCGCTCCAACCAGACGTCATAACCGAGACAATGATTGGGCCTGGTCTACCAAATCATTGTCTTCACCAACCGCTTGGTTCTATTTCCTCAACTCTTCTATTTCCTTATTCATGTTGCATGTTGTTCATATCTCGCTTGAAGACTTTGATGAAGACTTTCACAAATTCCTCGCTTTCAATTTCTTGATCATTTTGTCTTCATCTTGTTATCCCGTGTTTACGCTTTCCGTACTCTGTTCTTAGTATTCATTTCATCATGCTGACTATGTGTGTATCCTGTTATGTTTACTTCTGAGTACATATTCCGCTCCAAGTAGTTCTTCGCTAAGGAATTTCCTCACCAGCAAATTCCTCAGTGAAGAATTCATAAAAATCGCCTATTCACCCCCCTCTAGTCGATATAACGCACTTTCATGTGCCATGTTGGCCCACCGAGGTGAGGCACAGGTAGGTGCTGGCACATGGAAAACCCTATGCGCCGCTCTGTGCGTCATAATGTCGATGGTTCGCACAGGATTGTGAGAGCGAACGATGCAGTGGGCCGGCCCAATTGTTGGTGAGTTATCTTTCTCTGTAGAGTATTTCTACCAGTTTTGGGAACCTTCTAGAAGGTTCCTGAAGCCGTTTTTTTCTGGTTTTCTACTTCTGGTGTTTTCCGGGTTTTCTTTTTTCCTTTTTCCTTTTTTCCTTTTTTCCTTTTTCTTTCTTTTTTTCGTTTTTCCTGTTTCCATTTTTTCTTGTTTTGTTTTCCTGTTTATTTTGTTCAAAAATTTCAAAATTTGTTCTCTTTTCCTAAATTTTGTTCACATTTTCCAAAAAATGTTTAGGAATTTCAAAAAGTGTTCTCTTTTTCAAAATTTGATCAAATTTTCTGAAACAAGTTCAGGAAATACAAAAAATGTTCTTGTTTTCAAAATTTTGTTCACAATTTCAGTAAATGTTAGCATTCTCAAAATTTTGTTCAAATTTTCAAATATGTTCATGTTGTAAAAATGTTCTCATTTAGAAAAATTGTTCACAAAGTTTAAATAATATTCATGTTTTCATTTTTTTCAGGAGTTTTCAAAAAAAATCCTGTTTCAAAAATTGTTCACAAAATTTTAAAAATGTTTAGCTTGAGTTAACATTGTTTCAAATTTCAAAAATATTCAAATTAAAAAATTTCTTGTGAGTTAAGATTTTGGTCATAAATTCAGGAAACTTTCAATTTTTTAAAAAATTGCTCATGTTTCAAAAAATGTTCCTGTTTTAAGACAATTGTTCACAAATTTTTAAAAAAGTGCATGCTTTCATTTTTTTCAGGAGTTTCAAAATTGTTCAGTTTCAATTTTCTTCACTGATTTTTAAAAATGTTCGGCGGGTTCTAAACATGTTCCTGTTTCAAAAATTGTTCGCAAATTATAAAAATGTGAATGTTTTCATTTTTTCAAGAGTTTTGAAATTGTTCAGTTTTAAATTTTTGTTCACAACATTAAAAAAATGTTCTTGTTTTCACATTTTTCTAAATATGTTCGCATTTTCAAATTATGTCTTGGAATTTCACAAATGTTCCCGTTTCAAAAAAAAGTTACCGATTTTGAAAATATTTCAGTTTTAAAATTTTCTCCGCAAATTAGCAATTTGTTTGTGTTTCACAGATCCCTTCGTTTTTTTCAACATAAAAGTGCCTTTGAAATTCAAGATGTAATTTTGATCTGCGCTGCATGTTGTTTCTTTAAGATTGTCGTTGCTATATCTTTCTCTAATTCTCTCCCTAATAATAAAGCACGGATTGACTTTGTCGGGTTCACCGTCACAATACGCTTCTTCCCGTAATTTTACGCTTTCAGTTTGAATTTAAAACATATTCGAGGTGGGACTAAATTTTGTCTCTACAATATTATCGACGTTTGTGTCCAGGATTATATACCTAAAAAAAAGAACGATTCGTCCACCGCTGGGTTTGTTATCCGTATGGGCCTCAGCACGAACGGCCCAACCGAGCCGAGGGAAAAAAGTCTCAGCCGGGACTCTTCTTCACCTCCTCATCCTCTGGGCTCGGAGGAATCCTCATCCGCATATGATGGTAACTCCTCCACCCCTCCTTCCTTAAGATCCTCCTCCTCACACGAACCGCCTTATTTGCCTCTTACGGGATCGTTGTAAAACCTATGGTAAGTGCGGCGTGGAGCTCGCTCGGAATCGATGCGCTCCATGGTGGTAGCGCTCGAAGCGGACGGCCCGAGCCGGGTCAATACGACCGCCGCCGCCAACCATTATTCCTGAGACGGAGTAGACGAGGACGAAACCGCTCGGTAGGTGGATAGAAGGAACTGACCTGCGGACGGGGAAGAGAAGGGAGATGGGAGGAGGAGGTGGAATCATCAAGTGCATACAGTAGCCGATCGATCTCACACCGACGGCACCATGGCCACCGTTGACACCATCGTGAGGTTACGCGTCTGCTGACCCACCACCTCGTTGATGCAGTCTCACGTTCTCCTCTGTCTCCTCAAATGCTTGCGGCGTGCAGTGTATTCCAGCAGCTACCGATGCAGAATGAGCAGGCCAGCTACATCCCACCTGCCCACGAAAATCTGCAGAGCCAACACAGGATGCAAACTCCACCGCACGCAATCTTCCCACGAAGCAATAAAGAAACCCACCAACGAGAGGTAGCGGCAGGTGAGCGGGATTACGGTTTGAGCGCCGCCGCCAGCGCTAAGCCTCCATTCAAAACTGCGATCTGGCAACTACTACGATTCCCTCAAGAGGCACAAGGCGCCATACGCTCCAGGACCGTTCCCCCGGCCACATCTCTCAAGGAGCAGGCGCCATCGCACAAGAGATGCCAAAGAGTGCACACCGTTGGACGACTACAAGCACAGGAGAGGTGCGGCTACGTCGGAGAACACCTGATCAGGCATACCCTTCCTGGATTCTTACGTGTGTGCGTTAGTTTCCTCTCATGTTGTTCATGCATGAGTACAGGGATCTGTGGTTGAACCTAGGTTGTGAGTTGTGACTTTCAGGGCATGCACGTAACGGCGGATTTGTGGCTGCTGGTAATTTCGCATGCATATTCAATGGATTTGTGGCTACTGTTTGCTGATGATTAGAATGCATCACGTGCACGGAAGCAGCTTCGGCAACAGCGAAGCATCTCTTGTGTCCAACAAATGTGCTTTGCACATACAATTTCACTAAAAGTATAGCCTGATATACATACACTGAAAAATGGAATGATTCGTGTCGTCCCGTGGTCACTTAGTGCATGGATGTCCTTTCTGTGCTGGTGGGTGTTCCCATTGTGATACAGACTCTTCATCATTAAGGTAACAATAACAAAATAATATTGTAGTTTGATTCATCACAATATACAGCCTTTTTTTAAACTGAAATAACTAATGCACATCTCCCGACATAAGTTGTGGATCATGGAACCTGTGTTGATGGCCAGATATGTCCCAAAACCGTTAGGTTAGTTTGCTCTCTCTTTTTTGCGGGAAAGTTAATTTGCTCTTATCCATGAATTGTAATTGAGATCTATAGAATGCAGATCAGATGCACCAAGAAAGTAAAGATTGTGTTGTCACAAACTATGATCCGATGTAGTGATATTATGTTGCTTTTTGGTGAATCTGAATTATATTTTCATGGAAGCCTTTTCTTTCCCCTCTCTCATCATACTACTGCTCTTATCCTTGCCTCCTATATAAACAAAGGAATATGATGGCTACCATAGTGATAGTCTTCCTCAATGAAATCCGGATACATAATGTTACATCAACAACTTCAGAATATTATGGTGATGCTCGACCTTCAACTTTGCACCCACACTGCCTTTTTGTTTTAACAGATTTTCATGTGTTTTACTATGAACTAATTATTAGAAAATATTTCTTTGTGAATTATGAGATTGGTCCTTCAACATGGCATAGAAAATGCACTTTTCAACACTTCAAAAAATATTTTTGCTACTTTCAAAGTTGTTTGAGTTTTTATTTAAAATTTCTAAGAATAAGTGTATTTATTTTGTACCCGTTGCAACGCACGGGCATTTGTGCTAGTCTCTCCCTAATAATAAAGCACGGATTGACTTTGTCGGGTTCACCGTCACAATACGCTTCTTCCTGTGAATTTACGCTTTCAGTTTTTTCCACCTATATTATTTTCTACATCCGAGGTGGTACTATTTTACCTGTGTATAGTACATATCACTACTAGGGAAAACCTTATACACAGAATGTTACCAGTAGCGCTTGTCAAAATGAGGCGCTATCGCTACTTTTGATAGCGCGTTAAGCGAAACAGCTTCTGATTATCAGATTAGCGATAGCGCTGTCCTCGCAGAAAGCGCTACTACTACAATTGCCACACCGTTCGGCGTGGTAGGTATAGTAGTAGCGCCCATACTGACAACAGCGCTACTACTATGGTATTTAGCAGCAGCTTTTTGCTTCCCTTCTGATTAAAGCTACTTCACCTTACCCCCTGCCTGATTCCCTCTCTCTGCTTCCTCCCCAATTCCCGACCCGCCTCGCCACGCCGTCTCCCCGACCCGCCTCGCCGCCGTCTCCCCGACCCGCCTGCCGCCGTCTCCCAGACCCGTCGCCTCGCCGCCGTCTCCCGACCAGCCGCCTCGCCCGCGCCTCGGTGTCGCCGTCTCCCAACCCCATCTCTCCCGCCCTCTGTAAGCACTCTCCCTTCCGATCCCTCTCTCCCTTCGATCCTCTTCTCTGCTTAGTATGAACCCTAGGTATTTAGTGCTAGTTAGTATGAACCCTAGGCTATTTTTAGTGCTAGTTAGTTAATTACTTAGATGGTAATTAGGGCAGTAGTTCCTAGGTACTAATTAGTTAGTAAGAATTAGGTACTAATTAGGTACTAGAATACTTTTATTTATAGTATTATTTTTAGTAAGAACTAGTTGAATTAATAGAACTAGTTAGTAAGAACTTGTTTCTATTTTTTAGTTAAAGCAATTTTTCCCGCCTCGGCGTGGGCGATGCCTATCCGCATCCTCGTGTCGAGTCGGCGAGGACGACACACTGCTTGACCAGATCGGCCATGTTTGGGACCGGGCTCCGTCGGGTGGTACTGGGAGGCACTACCTACTGGGGCGCGAGGTTGGTGAGGAGCCAACTGTCGTTGACCCAAACCTTGTTTGGTGGCGGTCGCGTGGGCGATGGATTTATCCAGAGGCTCGAGGACTCCATGAGGTGGTGCGTCACCGTGTCAGTGAGGAGGACGCGCACGTCCGTCGCTACTTGTTTGCGTTGGAGCACAGGCCGTTCTCCAATACCTGGCAGGTTCTCCGGGGATCTCACTGGGGCTATGATCCCGTGATGGTGCCTTCTTTGTGGGTGTCCACCGCCCGCGCCGATACCCGTCGTGTGCTAGAGTTTTAGTTGTATTAGTGATGTTATATGTATGACACTATTCGTGATGTATTAGTGACAATATTTTGAAATGCATGAGATGATCTACTTTTGCTTATTGAATGCATGCTAATTTGAGTCCTATAAGATATTTTGAAATGTATATCTTGTGTTGCTCAATATCCAAGTGGCCGGTCATGTTTGCAGGTTACACCTCCGAGTGGCCTATGTTTTGCCGGAGTGTTGATTCATTTCCGTTCCAAAAATTTCAGCGCCGATATGTCCTATTTTAGCAAAGGTCATGCGGATTTTTGCGTGAATTTTGGCATGACTTGTGCTAGAATATATATGTAGGAAATATCGAGTGCCCCGGTTTGTGTGTTCATATCTTGGTAGTTGTCTTGATCGATTTTCAATTAATTTTTAACTATGAACATAGGAAATGTCGACGACGAGAAGGATTTCGGTATTTGCAAATCTGCGAAGACGAAGCGCCTTGTCTGACGGAATCTTCCTAGATGATGATAGGCGCTTGACATCAAGCTGGACGAGAACTTGAAGTGGATACGATGAGTCACAACGACAAGTCTTTTTTCGTAATTAAGCATGACATCTGCTTTCATTTGCTTCAACTTATATTTTTTACTATTCTACTAGCGTATCCCCGCCATGCAATAGTTTTTGTATTGGATAAGATAGGTTTCAGTCATAGTATGGAGGAAAAGAAAGTTTACTTGAAGACCGAGCATGGTTATATTTTCCATGCGAAGTTATACAATTCAGACGACTACACCTATTTTGGATGCAAAGCATGGCGAGCACTATGCAAGACTTATGCATTTGAGCTCGATATGGTTATCACCTTTGATATTCGTCCGGAAGATGATATTGAAGGTAATACCGACATCTGGTCAATGTGCAAATGCCTCGATTATACCATTATGTAAGTTTCTCAACCATATTTATATCTTTGATATTGTTTATTCAAAATAATTGACAACTAATTTGTATTGTCACTTATTTCCGTGCAAGCAAACATGTCCAGCGCTTGGTAGACAGGACCGATATCTTCTCACGGGCTGAACTCAAGCTGCGAGGAGCTCGGTCATTATGTTTCATGGCTTGAGGATCTTGATCTGTCAAGACAAATTTTCTTCCTGCATTTAGAAATCTTAGTACCGAAAATGTGCGACCCATAGTGTTCATAATGAACTACGGTCACATCCATTTAGGAAGGATGGTAAGATTTTTACTTTTTATCCTCATTGCATCTTTTCCATACATTATTTTTGAAGCTAAACTTCATTGCTAAGTATGTTACCATCGATGTTCTTCAACAGGGACTCCCGATGAATGTTGTGCCTTATGGGATCGAGACTAAAGGTGTCATGAGTATTATCAATTTACGGCCAAGATATCCTACAGCTTACTTTAGTGCATTCAAGATTAGCGACGGATGCTTAATAGTGCAAGATGGACCAAATATGTGTTGGGGAGCGCAGAGAAGTACTAGGGAGCAGCAACCAGAGACGCCTTCCACGATTAGGAGATGGTTCATCTGCATGCTTCAACTTGATCAAGGAGGAGAGCTATACATGTTTTATGTTCTTTTACCTAAGAGAGAGCAGCAGGAGTGAGTAGCGAGAGTGAGTAGCTGGCTAGAAATGAGTTTCGAGGATGATGATGTGCTACACTATTACTATGATGATAAAATAGCTAGTGTTAAGTGGTAATGACTATGATGTTTATTATTAGCTAGTGTTAGTGGTGATTAAATAAATAATGTTGATGGTAATGACCATGATGATGATTAAATATCTTGTGCTGGCGGATTAGATTCAAGTGGAGGCAACATGTGGTGCACATCGAAAGTACTACTAATCCAAAGTAGATCAAGTTTGGATTAGTAGTATACTTTTGACATGCACCACATATTGCCTCCACTTGAACCTAATCCACCTTCATTTAATACACTGTTATGGACATAATGATGTAAACCTCATAACAGCTGGTATTGTACCAATATTTGTATGATGGCGCATAAATACACTAAAAATAAAAAAATATAAAAAAAATACTAGTAGCGATGGAAAGGAAACACGCTGCAAGTAGATAACTTAGCGATGAATTTGTCTCGAACAAGCGCTGCAGCTATTTATCTTAGCGATGGCGCGTGATGGCATCGTTACTCGCTAAGCAATAACAGAATAGCTTATTAGTAGCGCGGCTTCCCGCGCTACTAGTAGGCACAAAACACGCGCTACTGCTAGGGTTTTCCCTAATAGTGTATCTCTGTATATATCCGAGGTGGTACGTAAACAAGAACGATTTGTTGGACGACAGGTCACTTCGTCCGCGGCTGAGTGTGTCATCCGTATGGGCCAGCCTGAACAGCCCAGCCGAGCCAAGGAAAAAAAGAGTCTGAGTCGGGACTTCAGGCCCAGCCAAGCCAAGGAAAAAAAGAGTCTGAGTCGGGACTCTTCTTCACGACTCATGAATCCTCCTCCATATATATGATGGCAGCTCCTCCGCCCCTCCTTCCTTAAGATCCTCCTCCTCTGACGGGATCGTCGTAACATCTATGGCAAGTGTGGCACAAAGCTTGATGTGGATCGATGCGCTCCGTGGTGGTGGCGCTCGAGGCGGACGACCGTAGCTGGGCCGATCCGATTGTCATGGCCAATCATTGTTCTTCCCACGAAGCAAAAAGAAACCCACCGACGAGAGGTAGCGGCACGCGAGCGGGATTACGCTCTGAGCGCCGCCGCCGGCGCTTCCAAAACCGCGATCTGGCTACTACTATGATTCTCTCAAGAAGCACAAGGTTCCCGACGGTCCAGCCCCAGTTTCCCCGGCCATATCTCCCAAGGAGCATAGGTGGCCATCGCACAAGAGATGACGAAGAGTGCACACCGTCGGAAGACTACAAGCGCAGGAGAGGTGTGGCCACGTCAGAGAACACCTGATCAGGCAAACCCACACTGGCTTCCCTACGTGCGCGCGTTAGTTTCCTCTCATCTTGCTCTTCATTCATGCGTATAGCCGCGGGGATCTATGGTTGAACCTAGGTTGTGACTTTCAAGGCATGCATGGGCCGGTGGGTTTTTGGCTGCTGGTGGTTAGGCATGCATACGTAATGGATAAATGCAATGGATTTGTAGCTATTGTTTGTTGGTGACTAGAGTGCATCACCGAAGCAGCTTCGGCAACAGCCAAGCATCTTTCCCGTCCAACAATTTTCAGTAAAAATATAGCCTGATATATACACTAAAAAATGGAATGATTCGTGTCGTCCCGTGGTCACTTAGTGCATGGATGTGACTTCTGTGCTTGTGGGTTTTCCCATCGTGATAGAGACTCTTATCATTAAGGTAACATTAATAAAGTAATTAACGTATCTGATGTGTTTTCATTCTTCACAATATATTTTCATTGCAATCAACATATCTGATATGTTTTGATTAACCTTACACTCTTAAGCGTACATCAAAAAAATAGAAGCTTATCATATAAGGTTTAGTAGTTCCATCATGTTCAAATACTCATAAGTTTCTATTGATTAGAAAGATGTTGGCTTCATGTTGTTTGCCTTTAGCTGCAGGTTTTTTGCTACGATAAACTGAAATAACTAATGCACATCTCCTACCATAAGTTTTGATCATGAATTGTAACTGAAATCCTATTGCAAACTATGATCTGATGTAGTGATATTACAATGCAGATTAGATGCACCAAGAAGGTAAAGATTGTGTTGGCACATACTGTGATATGATGTAGTGATATTACAATGCAGATTAGATGCACACACTCATAGGTTTTTTTGCAGGAGAATGCAGGTTAGATGCACCAAGAAGTTAAAGATTGTGTTGGCACATACTATGATCTGATGTAGTGATATTCTGTTGCTTTTTGGTGAATGTAAATTGTATTACATTTTCATGGAAGCCTTTTCTTTCCCCTCTCTCATCATACTATTGCTCTTATCCTTGGTTCCCATATAAACAAAGGAATATGATGGCTGACATAGTGATACTCTTCCTCAGCAGCATCCGGATACATGATGTTCCATCAACAACTTCAGAATATGCTGGTGATGCTCAACCTGCAACTTTGCACCCATACTGCCTTTTTGTTTTATGTAGAAAATTGACAGATTTTGTTATGTGTTTCATTATGAACTAATTATTAGAAAATATTTATTTCTGAATTATGAGATTGATCTTTAAACATGGCAATAGAAAATGCACTTTTCAATACTTCTAATAATGTTTTGCTCCTTGCAAAGTTGTTTGAGTTTTTATTTCAAATTTCTATAAACAAGTTTATTTCTTGTGTACCCATTGCAATGCACGGGCATTTGTGCTAGTAATCTCTCCCTAATAATAAAGCACGGATCGGGTCTCCGGGTTCACCGTCACAATGCGTTTTTCTTTATGTTAATTTACGCTTACAGTTTAAATTTAAAACATATACGCGAGGTGGTACTAATTCGGGGAACCACGTCGCAAAATTTTCGTACGTATCGTCCGCACTACTACCTGGGCCTTGCCTTGAGATCGTCTCACATGGCTGGCCTCAGCCCATCCGGCCATCCGTTGTGCGGTAATTTTGCAAAAAAAATTTGTGGTTTCTGTTATTCAACCCGCACTGCAGATTGCTTCTCGTACGCTACGTTCGATTTTTCTGATACGTTCGTCGCTCAGATGGGCCATGGTAGGCCCGCCGCACAAATTTATATTTCTATTTTACCAACTAGAATAGTACCACCGTGCTCCTTTAAATGAAATCCTACCGACTTATATATGTTCGTCAGTTGCAAGAATCAAGCAAGCCAAGACACTAGGATGAGATATATGGGTCATCTTTACCCAGGGTCACCAGCAGCATCAAAGCATCAATGCCCGAGTCGGCGGACGAACAGGTCGAGGCGGGTCCCTGGAGGAAGGGCACCAGCGGCGGCCTGCGTTGGCCCATGCGACGGATCCGACTGCACGGGCATGGATCCAGCGGCGGATGTATCGAGACAGAGACGGGTCATCCTCTTCCATGGGCGGGCTCGACTTGCCGGCGGCAACGGCTTGCGCCATCCTCTTTTATGGACGGGGTCGACTTAGCCAGCGGCAACGGCTTGCTGCAGTGGCTGGTCAGGCTAGGGTCCACCGCTTGAGGGCGGCGGCGCAGGAGAGGGGCATCCGGGTCCCTGGAGGAAGGGCACCAACGGCGGCCTGCGTAGCGGGCTCGACTTGCCTGCGGCAACGGCTTGCGCCATCCTCTTCCATGGGCGGGCTCAACTTGCCGGCGTCAACGGCTTGCTGCAGTGGCTGGTCGGGCTAGGGTCCACCACTTGAGGGTGGTGGCGCAGGAGAGGGGCGTCCGAGGGGGAACGACAGGAAGAGGAGTGGGTGGGGATCGTGGGTATACGGGATGCTCGACCTATCTGATCGGGAGAGAGAGGGGTGGCTTGGGCCGCAGCTTCTATGGTGAAAGGGAAGGAGCTGGGCCGGCCTGGTAGAAAAAAATCTTTCCTTCCTTTTCTATTTTTCAAACAAGAGAAAACAAAAAGAATTTATTTGAAGGGGAACCAAGATGAAATTTGGCAAATCAAAGCACCACAACTTCAAAGAGTTATTTGGAGAATATCACATGAATTTGAAATATTTGGAATCAAAAGGAAATTCAATTGCAAGTGTGGTTATGGGTGATTCCAGAATTAATGGAATGTTTTATTCTACCTCCCTAATAATATTGGGAGGATATGTTCATGGATTATAAAGAAAACCACAATCAATTCCCTCATTTTAAATAGATCAAAGATCTATGCAGTTTATTTATTTGTGTTTTAATGGCATGAAGATATGATGATGCAACAATAAAATAAAACAAAGAATATAATAGCAAATAAGCATAGAGTACAAGAATATATTTTCATACAAATTTATTGACATATATCTGACGCGATCATGGTGGAAATTTATTGACATATATCTGACGCAATCATGGTGGGAAGAAATATAGGCGGCCACACAGGTGGGGGTTAAAATATAGGACATTGACCTGTGTATGGGTGGGGTGGGGGGGAGGTGGTGTTAGCAATGCTTATTGAGGCTAGGTGGTGTGATAACTTTTTTTCCCGTTGCAACGCACGGACATTTTTGCTAGTATTTACCTAATAATAAAGCAAATTGGGTTTCTTTCGTCCGTCATGGCATTTTTTTTAAAAAGTCCCCCCTTTTTGATAACAAGGCAAAAACCTCCGACCCGACATTCATGAGTTTCGAATGAAGAATGAAGAGTGCCCTGCCCCTCTTTTTTTCCGCAAAGAATTAGTCCTGTTTTAAGTTAAAATAAATCGTTGTTTTCGTATTTTACATAAAAGTCCCTGTCTTTTCTTGAAATCAATCCGCCGTCCGGATTTAAGTCACACCCGAACCGTTATTTTACATTTTTAACCCCGATGTTTTAGGTAATTCATCCGCGGATCATATTTAAGTCAAACAAATGCTTTTTAAAATTATCCATATCTTTTAAACCATAACTCCGATTTGAACATGTTATATATGAAATTTGATTAGAAAAATATGTAGAATATGAATATGAGATTATTTTTACCTATTAAGTATTTTTAAATATTATTTTGAAATATATTTGAGTCAAACCAAATGATTTTCTAAATTATTTGTATTTTTTAAGTAGTAATTTCGATTTTAACATATTATATATGAAATTTTAATAGAAAAATATGTGGAATCTAAATATGATGTTAATTTTACCTGTTAAATATTTTTAAAATATTTTTATGGAAGCAAACTTATAATTTATAGCGCAAGATCCGTTTTTTTCATACCGGCGGCGATCCTGATTGTAAATAAACACCCCACTATAACCATATACGGAAAAGAAAACATCGATAACTACACATGCATACCTCTGAGAAATGTCGCAAGGAAAACAATAGATTTCTCATCGCGAGAGTGAGAGAAAGCGAGCGAGCGAGAGAGAGAGAGGGAGAGAGAGGGAGAGGGAGGAGAGAGGGAGAGAGAGACGCCTTAGGATTAACCATATTCAATACACGTTTTTTGTTGTTTTGTGTGAACACCGAGGCCATCGCCGGTGAGGGTGAGGAGGATAAGCGGCAACACAAATATGATGCCTCGCAAAAATAAAGGAGATGGACCTATTGTAATCTTGAGTGATGGTTGTTGATTTAAGAGTGTGTGTTATGTCTTCTCTCCCGTTGCAACGCACGGGCTCTTTTGCTAGTCTCTCCCTAATAATAAAGCACGGATTGGGTCTCCGGGTTCACCGTCACAATACGCTTTCTTCACATGTCATAATACGCTTTTACGATTTGTATTGATAAAATTGTAACATAAATACTAATTGAATCGATACGGAAGAAAATAAAAACGCAGCCACGCTCTGCCTCGCGGCGCTCCGCCCCGCCCAACCCATCGTTCCCTCCAGCCAGGCCCCGCGCGCCGCCGGCCGACTCCTGCCTCCCAATCCCATCTCCCCACCCGGGGCTTTCTTCGCCGTTCACAGCTCCCCTCCACCGACCGCCGCGACCTCGCTGGAGGCGAGAGGATGGGAGGTCTTGAGCTAACATCCGCCTCACGGAGATCGAGCGGACCGATCTGCGCGTCGGCGACCTCACGGGAGGCGGGGATGGGATGGCGTCTTGCGCCGAGACGAGCGGGCTCGAGTAAGGGGACCGGAGGTTGGCGCCGGCGGCTCGTGGACGGGATGGAGAGGCGGTGCCAATCCGGCGTGACAAGAAAGCTGTTGCGGCCGGCCGACCAGCTCCATCTCCGCGATTCCATGGACGGCGGTGGCGTCGTCGCGAAGCGGCTCTGCCGGGAGGCGAATGGCTGCGCGTGTAGGCCGTGGCGATGATGCTGCATGGTGGGCGCGCCGCCGCCGACAGCAGCGGCCGGAGGCCGTCAGCGCTGCAAAGACGAGTCCCGGCCTCGGAGGCCCGCGACGTTCGCCTCGATGGCGCCTCCTCAAGGTGACCCTCCGCTCCATCCACTCCCTCCTCTTTATCCTAGGGTTTCGATCGGCTCCTCACTGATGCTACTGACTAGCGTGTGCTCGCGGAGATGTCAGGCGGATGGGAACTGGAGGATGTGGGAGGCGACGTGCATGGCCCTACGGCGCTCCGACGATGATCGGATGTTCCCCGGTAAGAGGAGCATTTCCTCAGCTGCTACTAGCAGCGGATATCACCTAATCTTTACATAATCAGGTTGCTACGGACTGCTACCCTTGTCTGCTGCACTGAATATAGAACCCCTAATTCCCTAAAGAGTGAAAATGAGGATCTAAAGATTTTATACAAGTGTTGGAGCTGGAAAACGAGGAGCTTAAGGTACGTTACCGAAACATGAGTTGCATCCCAGCTTGTGCATCCTGTCAGTTTTCTTAACTCATATTCTGTGTGCCCACGCCTGCTTCTTATACTGTTAGATAAGAGCCAACAACCGGGAGGAGGAGGAGGACGCACGGCAGCGTCAGAATCAGCGTGTCGGATCCGGCCGAGGCTTACATCGACACGGACGCGGAGGCTCTAGCCGCAGCCGCCGCAATCTATGCCCCGCCCCTGCTCGCCGAGCCCTGCCTCTCTGGATCTCCAGCCATGTATGCTGCCATTGACCTGCACTTTTCAGAAATCTTATGTTCAGAGTGTAGTGATCAGGTGTTAATTTGTTATTTAGTGTCAGTTTAGTGCAGCTGCTCCCCTGATTTGCTTCCTAGCTGGACCATTGATCTAGAAAAGATGACACACTAGAACGTACATGGAAACTTTCAGATAAGTTTGTATACGTACATGATTGAATCCTCTCCGTGCAAGAACTGACGATACACAGCTTGTTGGAAAATCATTGAGGGGATGAACTGCAGTCTTCCCTTACCACCCAGTAGTTCCCAATTTATATTTGGAATTTTATTTTTATTTGATAAGTATAACACCTAATTTACAATGTAGTGCATCCATCAAGCAAATTGTTTGACCATTAATACAGAGCACCTCCATGTCCACGTCGTCAACATGTTGCTCGCCGACCGTGTTGTTCTTGAGATCCGCCTTGAAGATGGGGGATCGGGCCTCCAGACAAATCGTTCTTTAGCATGTCATCGCGATATGCTTCTATAGGAAGAGAGATCCTCCCCCATATTTATGCTTTTAACCCGCATGGATAGTTCTATAGAAAAAAAATGTTATTCTGTAGTCTTCGTAACTTAAGCAATGTATAAATGAATATCCACTATTCATATGTGACAAGAAGTGCATGAACTTGGCTAATGTTTAGGGGCATAAACATAATCATGTCAAAACTGCATAGAGGCACCATGTTATTACGTTCTTACAGATAAAACATTCAGGTTACTAATTTCTCTTTGCTGAGTGATTTTACTGTCCCTCATTAGTACGTGTTAGAGCTATGAATGTTGAACTCGCTAGATTCCTTTTTGCTATGTCCGCAGGGAGGTCGCTTCTGGCATGTTCCGCAAGTTCAAAACGAAGAAGATCTCTGTTTGCACAGCCCTTCAGGGGAACAAATGGATTTCTGCACTCCGTCAGGTCAACCATCAAATTATGGTTGTTGATCAGAGAGGTGCAAATACCACAGGCCAAGATGTCGTCTCCTGGTGTTGGACAACAGATGGAATGTATATGACGCGCTCAACCTACAAGGCAATGTTCTGGGGCTCTTACTCGAGCACTTGCTCTCGAACTTTCTGGAAGGCTTTGGCTGAAACAAAGTAAAAAATTTCTGTTGACACCTATCGCTTGGGAGGATTCTGACCGTGGACAAGCTGATCCAGAGAGGATGGCAAGGAAGCGAGATTTGTTTGATGTGCAGTTCACAGGAGGAGTCAGTGGAGCATCTTCTTCTGAACTGCTATTTTGCTCGCCAAGTTTGGAGGAGGATCGCGGCTTGGTCTTGTGGAGGCTATATACATGAAATGTTGGGTATTTGGGGGTAGTTCTTAATGCATACCAAACTGCTCATACCAGTGTTAATATTTTATTTTCTATTGAGGCGACCTGAATGATTGTTCATTTATTGCTCTATAGTTCGGTGAATCTTTGAATTTACTTTCTGGATGTACAATAAATAGTCAAACTGAAATTCCGATTCAAACATGTTGGGTAAATGAATAAAAAATTGATCGACCTCTGTTCTCATGAGATGTTACGCTGAAATGGATTTGAAATCATTCATGTGACTGTACTTAGGTTAGGTATTTTCTAGACTTCTTATTTTGAATGAATATACTCCCTCTGTTCGGAATTAACTGTCACTCAAATAATCACCCATTACAGGTGAATCAATTCCAACTATAGCTTGTAGGGTCGTGGTGGACAGGAACAACGTGGCGAAAATGGCTGCTACTCGCCTGATACCCCCAGGGCCCGGCACCATGGTGGGTGGGAGGGAACAAGAAGGAACAGGGAGCCGCGCAAGGTCCATTGATACGGCGGCGGGGGGCGGAGGACTCGCCGGTACGGCCGACGGAAGCGCTGTTCTTCCCGCCCATATCCTCCGTGAATAAGGAAGAGACGCGACGCAGGAGGCGGTTCGCAAAGCACATCAAGAACGGACTTGAGAATGGGGAACGATAAGGACGATTTTTTTGAGGGGCAAGAAGATTTTCTTTCGAGAAGTATGATAAGGAAGATGAGTTTGTGCGTCCCTTCTGTCTAGGTCAAGTTATTTGTTTGGGCCAAGTCCACATAATTAAAAAATAAATAAACTCTTCCCAACAAAACAACTAACCATCTATAACCCCTCAAAAAAATAAAACTAACCATCTATAAAAAAATCAACACGGTAAAAATATTTTTTTAAATGTAGAGTTTTACATGTGTTCACATTTTCTTGGTTTCAAAAAATATGTCCGCACTTTTTAAAAAGGTTATAAATTCCAAAAAAGAATTACTAAAAAATTTCCATTTAGAAATGTACAACAAAAAAAACTTTTCAAAGAAAGCTCTTAAAAAATGTTCTTCTTCAAAGAAATGCACTGATTTTCATAAAAATAGTAACTATTCTTAAAAAAGTGTTCCAGTTTTTATGAAAATGCTAACTTTTAAATAAGGAAATTTCCGCATTTTTCAGAAAAGCAAAAAGAAAATGACAGAGAATCTATTCCAAGAAAAAATTACTCTTCCATAAAAACAGATGAAGAACGCTAAGGTGGCTTCTTCACGTCCGAACTTCATGCTACATAAAGAACTAATCAGTTTAACCTTATTATCTATGTATATTAAAATTAGATACAAAAAATGGTGCCCAGTGCAACGCACGGGCATTTGTACTAGTCTCTCCCTAATAATAAAGCACGGATTGGGTCTCCGGGTTCACCGTCACAATGCGCTTCTTTCTATGATTTTACGCTTTCAGTTTGAATTTAAAACATATATGCGAGGTGGTACTAATGTTGCCGTCGATATAGATTTGACAAATTACGTTTTTCTATCCGTCATGGGCTTTACCGCCACATGGGCCGAGATTGTGAGCAGCGACTTTGCCCTTGCATATGGGCCGAGATTTTAGAGGAGCGCAGCAAAAATTAGTTGACTTTCGTGGGAATAGAACTGATGACCTGCCGTTTCATCTCACGGTGCACAACCAACTGGGCTAAAGTCGTGTACATGTTAGTTTATGAATTTTCTGAAAAATAAGCAGAGCTGCCCGAGAATCTAAGAAATAAATGATTATCTGCAATTAGAAAGACAAGAAAGGAAGGAATAACGCCATGAAAAAAAAGGCAAATGAAGAAGTTGACTCCACGGGAAGGCAATGATTTAATTAGTGCGGCTTGATTGTTTTCCTACTTAAAAGCGGAGATGCAGATCTAAAAAAGCAAGATGCACGCGGGGATAATTATTGTCGCTGATTGCCTTCCTATTTAAAAAGCGGGCATATATATGCATATCACGAAATTAATTAGTAGGAAATCTAACATTAAATAATTTTATTTTATATTTGAACTTTCTGTTATTAATATGATTTTTAGATAAAATAAAGCTTCTAAATTGTACAATTTTGAACAAAAGTTTCTAAGTTCCATAATTTTCTTCCTCGGTTCCTGATTTTAGCTAATTTTTTGTTTTTTTCCTGTTTTAGTGAAATACAATTACATTATGTTTACTCTATCATAAGAACAATCACTAGAGGGGAAAGTAACCTTTTTGTGGCGAAGTGAGTAACCATATTTGTGACTTTGTAAGATATGGAGTGCACTAGATTTTTTTTCAAATTTTGTTACCGTCCTCTATCGATATAGATATAGAATTTGTCACGGTTGAGCAGAAAAAGGGGCGCTTTGTCAAAGTTGACTAGAAGAAGGTGCGCGTGGAGCAAGTTGGTGAAATGAACAAGATTGAACAGTTCTCACTAAATTTGAATCCACAACAAAAGTTCCCCCCCGTTGCAACGCACGGGCATCTGTGCTAGTAATAATACACGGATTGACTCCGTGGGTTCACCGTCACAATACGCTTCTTCCCATAATTTTACGCTTTTAGTTTGAATTTAAAACATATCCGAGGTGGTACTAAATTTGTTTGGAGATAAAGGATTCGGCTGTTACACGCGTCACCCGTCTGGGCCTGGGCAGCGTCAATGCTAATGGGTAATGG
Organism: Aegilops speltoides; assembly: GCA_021437245.1. NCBI lineage: Eukaryota > Viridiplantae > Streptophyta > Magnoliopsida > Poales > Poaceae > Aegilops > Aegilops speltoides. Next base: position 44,772 of record JAHHZJ010001152.1, on the reverse strand, counting down.
GCCTTTAGAAACCTCCTCTCACACATTTTGTCCTTTTTCTCTTCCACGCGAGCAAGGAGCAAGAACACTCGGGCTTCGGGGACGGCGCGAGAACTCGCGAGCGAGGAGGCTCTCGACGGAGCTTGGCGACTCCTGTAGAAGAACGCGGCAGCGGTCGGCGAGGTGGTTCAGAGCTCGGGCATCCATGGTGTTGGGGGTCCTGTAGAGAAGAAACGAGGGGGAGGGAGATGAGCAGAGAGGGGAGGAGGAAAAACAGAGAAGGGTCGGTACTCATCTGCTTAATCCGATGAACTGCGACTGGGGTCCATGTGAGGAGCTCAGGCTCCTCCGTGGCTGCCTGCTGCGTGCATCGGTTGGGCCACACCGGGCTGAGGCCGGCCTTCGTTGGGGGAGTGGAGGAAAAGAGGCAATGGAGGCGTCGGAGTTGGAGGCGGGGCAGAGAGCCAGCCGATGACAGAGGCACCATGGTCCGCCGGCTGCAGGCAGGTGAGTGGGAGACGGGAGGCTAGCTGGTGGACGCGCACGGCGGCGCGCGGTTGCGTGTGAGGCAGCCGGCTACAGGGGCATGCAGGCGGTGGTCGGGCACAGTGGTTCAGCGAGGTGTCGGGTAACATGATGGGCGTGGGCAGGGCACGCTGTCCGGGCCAGAGGATGGGCAGGAGGGAGGCGTGGAGGAGGTGGTCGTCGCCGGCGGCGGCGCCGCCCGTGGTCAACGCCGACGCAGCGGCCGTCCATGGCGGCTTAAGTCGATGTAGGAGGACGACCAGGAGCTTGCGAGGGCCAGCGGCGCCGGCGGGTTCAAGCTCTCTGTATAGAGAAAGAGAGAGGGAGACATGAGAGGGAGAAGAGGAGAGGAAGACGGCAGAGTATGCACACTACATACCACTAGGTGAACCAAAAAATTGGTGTCTGTGAAAACACCAAATCGCATAAGCGCCATAGTGTCAATGTGTTTGGTCATGGAGCCAATCTATCCTTGGGGGCCGGGGGGTATGAGAAGGATTACTATGATTCTGATATCTCAAAATTCCATATTATTTTATTCTGTCATCATTACACTCCATCAGCACGCATAATTATGACAAGCTATGAGACCAATTATGCTTACAAATTTTGCACTAAAAAGTTAGTCCTTCTAATATGAGCGGCATTGGTAGAAAAAATACTAAAATAATCTACTTTCTCAGGTATTTGTCCGGTCAACATTCTTAGATGAGCTAAAGATCTCATATGTAGATTGAAGTTTAGTTTTAGTTGATCTGTCTTACACTCTCAGAGTTTATAGTCTATATGATTGTCCTCTTATGGTTTCACTGATGGGATGGGTTAATGTTGTTTCATGCTAGATATACATCCCTGTCCAATGTGAATGAAGAGAAACAAGAAAGTATAAAAGATAAATAAGGAAAAGCTGATTTTAAAATTGCCACGGGACAACATAACAATGTTGCACTGGTTGTATTTGTGCCGGCAGCTTCATCTCTTCTTCCGTTGGTTCAAAATTTTCTCGACGCACATCTTATTTATCTTACCCCAACAAGACAAACTTTGCTCTTCCTCCGCCACTTTTATCCCGGTGTACTCCTTGCTTAGCTTCGGTGTCATCCCACTACTTTGTTCCATATAGTTTCACTATGACATGATAAGATAGCTCTTACTTGTAATTTATTATTTTTATGGATTGGTAAGGCTCATATGTAGGTGTATGTTTTTCAAGTATTTGGATTTTGGACTACCATGCCATTCAAATAAATGCTTTATGTGATTTTCTTGAGCTGAAGGTATTGTCATTGTCTGGTCAAAGCAAGTGTTGCATAAAGCCATAAACATACTGGTTTTGGAAGATGAAAACAAAAGATACATGAATTCTTCAATCTGATAATGATATATAGAAACTTGAACAGAGTTCCATCAGTACATGCTTGCCCACCAAATGGAATTTTAACCAGAGACATGTGAAAAATAATCTAAGTGCATATTGAATGCCATATCATTTATTTACAAAGTCATAGGGTGAAGTTTTCGTACCAAGTATTGAACCAATTGGTCTTTCTTTCAAAATTTGTTCACAAACTCCGTTGTTTTTCTCCCACTTCCCTCCATTCTTGGCGATCATCATGTCTTTCTACACATGCAAGTCCCATCCAAAACACAAATAGGTAAAGTTTGATAATGGTCTTCATCTTCTTTCATTGCTTCTCTGTCCGGTCTTCATATGCGCCTCCGGCTTGCAGTACCTTCTTTCATATGTGTGCTCTTCTTCCAACTCCAAAGAGTTCTAGTGAAGAATTAAGAGACCTTAATCTAACCTCTCTCAATCTGAAGTATTTCCTAGAGCAGCCCACAGGAGTGCCTCCTCCCTTCTTCTTGGACTCCTCGAACGCGCCAACATGCTCTCCCCAGGAGAACAGGAGCTCTCACCCACAACCTCCTCGACGTCGTTGTAATCACTTGGTCGCCTGTGTCAATGACCTCATGGCGTCGCTGGTGGGAGGTCAAGGAGTGTGTGATGTCGGTGGAGGCGGATCTACAGCATGAGAATTCCACATACAATCAAAACTTGAACATACAGAGTATCATGCCCTACATATATCAAAATTCTGAATAGACATGTCTTAATTACATCTCAATACTTATAACAAATAGGTAGATAATGTATATGCAATTCATTATACATATTACACGAGGCTTCGGTCAGATAGTCCTCCTCACCTTCTACCAATTTCTTTGCTTGTGTTCGCTGCACTGTCCCTGCTCAAACAAAAATAGCAGGTCAGTGCAAAGAGGGGGAGGTGCTGTGCCGTAGAGAGTTCAGAAAAATATCTAATAGATAACACAAGCAAAAGCTTCAAGGTCTATAGTAAACCCCACGGAACAGTGGCAAATAAGCCTTTGATTTCATCAAACATGGGGTGAGTTGAATCAACAAGCGAACCATCTACAAGCTCTCTCTTCCTCAACTAAAAAAATGTACAGAATGACTTACATTTCAAGAACTGAATTTTACCCAAGAACTGAAATCATGTCACAGGAACTATCAAAGTTTACGCATGAGGTTCAACCAAAGAGTGCGCTTTAAACTCCCACCATCCAGCTCGTTGGCCCACCAGTCATCCACGGGGTTGGGCGCCACGCCCACACTATCGTAGCCACCGTCCAATACCTCATGACTGCCGACGCCGCAGGTCATGGTCGCTATGGCATCGATGCACCTTGTCGGACGTCGGGAGGAGCTCCACGGTCCTGGCCTTGCGAAGCGCGGTGACCGCGTCCTCGAGGCTCGCCAGCGCCACCACCTCCAGGTAAGCCTCGGTCCTGCCAATGAGGTTCCCGGGCTTGCACTCCTCGGTCATCTCCAGGTGCTCGGCGGTGCAGCGCAGCATGGCGACATTGTCGGTGGTGATCTCGCAGTTGATGCCGTAGCAAAACTTGATGACGAGGTCAAACGCCTTGGCGTCGCCGGGCATGCCTGTGATCTCGAGGTGGGTCACCCTGGACCCATTGGCCCCTGACACCAGCTTCCTTATGTAGCCGCATTCAGGTGCTAGTGGAAGCTGCAGAAGTTTTCATTAGAACTAAGGACTTTTGCCGATTCCATGCGATTTCTAAGCGCGCGGTAAGAATCGAAGATTGGGTTGGTTGGTTACCTTGTGCGGAAGCTGCTCTCCCAAATTGGTTGGTTGGATTGAGAAGGGATTAGGGAGAGAGGAAGAACCGATGATAGAGGGGTCGTGGTGACAAGGCTCAATGTCCGCCGCCGCCTCCACCGTCGCAACTCGCGTAACTCTCCTCCTAGAACTCCGTCGCCGCCTCCACCGTCGTGGCTGATACCACCACAAACCCCCTCACCTCCATCGCACTGGCCGTGGTCATACCACCCCGTCCAAGGGAGATGACGATCCCAACCATGGCTGCCATGCAGGCATGGCCAAGGAGGCGGCCATGGCGAAAGGTTCATGGGTGGGGCGGCATATAACAGATGGGGTAGAGGGAGGTGCAATCAAGGAAGAAGGGGCCATCCGGTGGATAGGGAGGCGCCGGGTGGTTGTCGGAGACGGGGCGTCCGAGGCGCTGGGTGCGGATGGTTCCTGTTTTTGGGGAGGGAGGATACAGATCGGCAGGTCGGGGAGGAGGTAGAGAACATGCGTCGTTTCTTTTTTTTAAGCTGTCGAACGTGGGCTTTTTCAGGCGATTTATTTTGTGCGTGGATTTTCCAGTTGTGCGGAACTGTACGACGTGGGGAGGAAGAGTTGATTGAACCCGGTTACTTGCCTCTGGTTTTCGGAGGGATTGAAAAAAAAAATCGGTGGGAGGATGTGGCTCAGAGGATGTATCGATTGTCAGAGGAGGGGGTGAAACAAGGTCGAACCATCACGACGTTCGATTCCCCTTTAATAGTAGAGATACGTGGATTTCATACACAGCTAGCAAACTCACATATATGTATGCACAGTAAGTACGCGCTCATGCAGTGATAAGAATTGTATATGACCGCCATCGAAGACGAGCTGGTTCCGCCGGCCGCAGCAACGTCTTGACGAATGGCCGCTGTTGAAGAGTAGTCCCTTTTTGAATGTCCGTGTGTTGGTGAGGAGCTGCCCCATTCTGAATTTTGCATGACAGTTTCTACAGCAACATGGGATTTCCTCGTGACCATCAGAATACATGTTCAGGTACGATTTTCTACTGGACCATCAACACTCAGAACAATATATATGCATGCATGCAAAGAACAATTATACAAGGATGTGTGTGTTTATCATACAATTCTACCACTACATGCATGTATTTGTTTATGGGTCATTTACAGTTCACAGGTTATTATGGTCTCTAGGTAAGCTTAATGTAATTTCACATGAGATAATCATCATGTACATACCAAAAAAATATTTGTTTGCATGGGGATGAGATGACTGAATGCTTGTCACTGTATCGATTGTGAGATAAAATAAGCTATCTAAGGAACTTTCTGCCTGGTCTGCTTGGAATATAGGAAATGTATACCTTCTGTCTTATAAACCTATATTTATGAACCAAATATGTTCATTTCATTTTTTTGCTGCATATATGCTTAGGAAGACACAACATACATAGTTTAGTCTTGTTGTTGTTCAGTTCTATTTAACAGATGTAGACCAACTCGCACTGACAATTTTCTATTAAGAATTGTTTGCCATTAATTTTTTCTCCCTTTTGATTTATTTTCTTCTTAGCATCCATCACCCATCATTGCCCCGTCATGTGACTCGCTTTCCCAAATGCACAAACAAAGAAATGCCTTGCATTCATGTAACGCCCTTGATGCGGCTATACCTCCCACGTGTCGAAGCACGACTTAGAGGCATAACCGCATTGAAAGCAATGTCGCAAGTGAGGTAATCTTCACACAACCCATGTAATACATAAGGGAAAGAGATACATAGTTGGCTTACAATCGCCACTTCACACAATTACATGAATAAAGCATTACATCATCCAGATACAAACAAGGTCCGACTACGGAACCAAAATAAAAGAAGAACCCCAAATGCGACAAAGGTCCCGATCGACCCCAACTGGGCTCCACTCTTGATCAACTAGAGCGAAACAACACAAAGGGCAAGATCTTCATCGAGCTCCTCCTTGAGCTTGGTTGTGTCACCCTTTCGATAACATAGGCACCGCAAACTGGTTTTGGAAGTATCTGGTGAGCCACGAGGACTCAGCAATCCCATTACCATGGGTATCAAGACTAGCAAAGCTTAATGGGAAAGGAATGGGTAAAGTGGTGAGGTTGCAGCAGCGGCTAAGCATGATATGGTGGCTAACATACGCAAATGAGAGCGAGAAGAGAAACAATGGAACGGTCATGAAGCTAGCAATGATCAAGAGGTGATCCTGAACACCTACTTACGTCAAACATAACCCAGAAACCGTGTTCACTTCCTGGACTCCGCCGAGAAGAGACCATCACGGCTACACACGCGGTTGATGCGTTTTAATTCGGATCTGGTGTCAAGTTATCTACAACCGGACATTAACAAATTCCCATCTGCCACATAACCACGGCACGGCTCTCGAAAGTTTATACCTGCGGGGTGTCCCAACTTAGCCCATGACAAGCTCTCGCGATCAACGAAGAATAGACCTTCTCCGGAAGACCCGATCGATCTCGGAATCCGGTACATCAAGACATTTCGACAATGGTAAAACAAGACCAGCAAGACCGCCCGATCGCCGACAATCCCGATAGGAGCTGCACATATCTCGTTCTCGAGGCAACACCGGATGAGACAGACTACGAGTAAAACCAGACCTCGAGTTGCCCGAGGGGCCCCAGCAGGCTCGGTTCGGACCAACACTTAAACAAGCACGGCCCGGGGCTATAATAAAGATGACCCTCGGGTTAATTACTCCCAAGGAAAAGGTAGGTGGTGGTGAGGCAAATGGTAAAACCAAGGTTGGGCTTTCTTTGGACAAGTTTTATTCAAAGCAAACTGTCGGGGGTCACATAAATCACTGACCGCGTTAGGAACGCAAAATCCAGAACATAACACGGTATGACGGAAACTAGGGCGGCAAGAGTGGAACAAAACACCGGGCATAAGGCCGAGCCTTCCACCCTTTACCAAATATATAGATGCATTAATAATATAAGAGATATTGTGATATCCCAACAAAATCCTGTCCACCATGGAGAAATCTTCAACTTCACCTCATTAGCAACGCTATAAGAGGGCTGAGCAAAGCGGTAACATAGCCAAACAATGGTTTGCTAGGAATGGTGTCAAAGGTTAGGGGTTCATGGCAATTTGGGAGGCTTGATGATCAAAAGAAGGGTAACACAAAGATAGCGATAGAACGAAGCAACTAGCATAGCAATGATAGTAGTGAGATCCAGTAGCGGTCATCTTGCACGAAATCCCGCAAGGAAGAAGAACGAGTCCATGAAGAAGACAAACGGACGTAGTCGAACGAATCCTCACAATCGCAACATTACCGAACTAAGAAGCAACACCGAAAGAAGCAAACAACATGGTAAACACACAGTCATAATCATGGCATGATGCACAAACAAGTATGATGCATGTCCGGTTTAATGAGGCATGGCATGGCAAAGTGCAACACACAATACTACAAGTTAAGTGGAGCTCAATATGCAACGAGTTGCATATTGACGAAACACCACATCCGAGTTATTTAGTTCGCTCTCATTTAGGTACACAACAATGTTAAATGTTGTTAAACATGTCAAGGGGTGTAACAAAAGTAAACTAAATATTTAGGCAAGTTTAAATGAGGCTGGAACAATAAATAACATTTCCGGAAAATCCTCATGTGCAATTTATGAATTTGCTACTGTTCTGCCCTAAAACATATTTTTAAAGTTGTTAAACAGAAAAACAAAGTGGACCATGTTAATCTAGGCATTTTTCCACCCCAAATACATATAAAGAACATTTAAAACCGAGCTACGGTTATTTAGTTATGAATTAAATCATTTTAGCATGGCATTGAGCAAAATTAATCAAACAACATTTTAAACATGTTAAACATGGATGAAAGTGGCATATTATTAATCTACACAAAATTCTAAGCATTTTACATGTTTGAAACATTTTAATAGGATGCACGGTTTGTGAGTTATTACATGCATGATCATGAGGGTTTTTCTGTAAAACTGTTAATTCACTGGATAAAGGACAAAATCGCAGGCAAGGAAAAAAAACACTAGGCCGAATCTGGCTGGCCCAACAACGAAAAAAATGGGAGGGCGCTGGAGGTGGCCTCACCATGGGCCGAGGCCCAGTCGGAGGAGAGGAGCTGGGCTCCGGTCAATCGGGCGAAGGGGAGGTGGCCCACGCACAAGCTGGCGCTGGGCTTGCCGAAGGCGCGGTCAACGGAGCTGGGTCGAGCGCTCGTCGTCCTCCTGCTCGAAGCAGAGGATGCAGGGGGCGACGGCTAGGATGCAGGGACGGCTAGGGGTGGACGGATCGGCCTCGGGACGCCGGATCTGGTCGATCTCATCCCGTTCCAGCAGTGCGTGAAGGATGAGGTCGCCGGAGGGAGATGGACGTGGGGTCTTGGGCGACAATTTGGCGGCGGGGACGAGGTGCTCGGGGAGCCCCTCGGGCACGAGAGGAGGCTGGCGTCCAGGCGCGCTGAGGGAGATGGACGTGGGGTCGGCCTGGGGCTGCTCCTGCTGGTTCGTGCTGGGAACGAAGCAGCTCCGGCGGGGGTGCTTGTCAGCGCAGGGAGGTGGTCTTGGACGAGGAGGTGGCTGCGGCCTCGGACGCTCACGGGTGCAGGCGCACGCAGCAGGCGGATGGAGGCCGGAGGCGACGCTGGTTGGGGACGAGGAGGTCCTGGACGGCGACGGGCGTGCTGGATAGCAGCGAGTGGAGACCGAGGGGATTCGGATCGGGGCGCAGCCACTGATTGGATGGAGAAGGATCCCGAGGTGGGAGATTTGGTTGGCGATGGGACAAGCTCCCGAGGAACATGGGTGGCGGCGGCAGGAGGATTAGATGGATCGATGGGACAGGGCTAGGGTTGGACTGCTACTTATAGCATTGGATTTTTAGGTAGGGGTATTTGGTCCCTTCGATTAAAATCGAACGGTCGCGAATAAAATAGTTAGGGAGCCCAAATAACAAAACGGAGATGTTTTATAGATGTTGGGGGATGATCCGGATCCAACGGTGATGACTGTCCGGGTCGGGTTCGGGGAAGTTTCGGACGCGCACACGAGGGGGTCAGAGAGAGGTTAGTTGGTCGGACAAAAGGGAAACGAAAACACAGTTGGTCTTGGGGCGGTCAACAAAATAAAGGGGGGGACGCGGCAACTACGAACGGGTGCAAGTTTTTAAAACAATGACGGCAACGAGTGCCGATGCAATGCGAATGATGCGATGATGAAATGCATGACATGAACAAAATGCAAAACGAAAGACAAAAACCCAACCACGGATTAAATAATATATCACATCTCCGGAAAAGGCAAGAGTTGGAGTTACGAATATGGAAAGTTGCATCCGGGGCGTTACAACACTCCACCACTACGAGAGGATCTCGTCCCGAGATCTAGGATGGCACCGGAGGAAATGGAAGAGGAAGAGAAGAGGTAAAACGAAGTTGCTTCTTTGACGAAAGAGTGAAACCATGAACCTTGAGAGGTCGAGCAAAATGGAAGAAAGAAAACAACGAAGATGAACAAAGTTGAAAACACTCCGTTAGAAAAGAGGAAAAAGGGATACGACGAGAACCAAGAGGTTTAGGGATAAGATATATATTGAAACCACTCCGGTTAAAACTAGATAGAGAAGGAATAAGATTGATATAATTTGGGCAGCACTCCGACTGTAAATGGAAGGAATTGAACATGAACTTGACAAGATGAGAGGATACTTGATGAAATCAACAACACACTGCATCCGGAATTGAAAGAATGGCACAAGGGATAAGAAACATTACAAACCGTACTCCGGTTGAGAAGGGAGGCAAAACTTGATAAGATGAGAGAACTCGAATGAAAACACGACACTCCGGCTAAACGGATAAGCAAGGAAAATTACATGATATTTACAAAATGAGATGATGGGTCGAACAGAGTAACATCACAATGCCTCTGGAACAAAAGAATAGAAGATAGATCACTGGAATAACAGAATGTAGGAGAAAATGCAAACTTCTGCCACAAATGAACTTGACAAACATCCTTGCAAAGAAGAATTGAACGGAGTTGTTGGAAAAACCAACAACGAAAGAATAAGCTTGTGGCGGGCTTATGAAAACATCTCAAAATTATGAGGTGAGCTTCTGCCACCAACGGAAACAAATGATTGGATTGATATCAACAAGGAGACGAGAAACTTATTTCACCGGGAGGACAAATGAAGAACTTGGGTCATTTATAAGCACCATAAATAGCAACAATCCTTAGGGAAAGCTTTAGGTGAAATATAACCCAAGATAACTCCAATGAAGAGACTGATGGATTTAAAATACCTCATTCTTGACAACAATATGAATCATGAAACATGAAGGAAATTGTCAAGAATGACCTAACACCACCTCAGAAGATAAGGTAGAAAGAATTGCACTTTGGAATGCAAGATGAAGAATGCTTGAACTCCTCAAAACAAGACATGTGTTGAACACCATGTTTAATTTTTGAGTATAGCTTGGCTGATCTTAACTTCAAGAGAAATCTTGAAGAACAATTGAAGAATGAAAAGAATCCTTGACGAACCACCACTCCGGTAATAAACGGATGATAAAAAAAGAGAAGTTGAAAACACAAGGTGAAGCCTTGCAATGATTTAGATGGAGCTTCGCGACGAGATAATTGAGAGAGCTTGGAACTCCGAAAAGAAAGATGAACATCTTAGAACCGAGAATGTGATATGATGGACAAACACCGAAAAGAAGAGATTAATCAACTTGGATGAAACAAGAATAAGAATTAAGTTATGCGTACCCTTCACCAATTTAATTGATGATAAGCAACGGATTTGGCACACTACTTATTCTCGTAGAAAGGCTTAAAAGAGATATAGCGCAAACTTGAGAAGGTCTTCAACAATCCACCGGTGGGATTTGGAAACAACGAATATTTGATATGATAACGAAGGAAGTGAAATCTTGAACGAACCACCATAAGAATTGAAAATGAAAGTAGCAAAGGCACAATTCACCGGGAAGAATTGGAAATGAATGAAGATGCTTGATAGAATTTAGAAACAAGAGAACAAAGAGATCCTGAGCTGACTAGAGTAAACTTGAACGATGCACCGGTAAGATTTGGAGAACGATAGCTACACGCTGAGAATGAAGAATTATGTCGTGATGGCCTTCGGAGGAAAGAAATGGAAACAACTCATGAAATGCTTCGGATGGTAAGAAAAGATTCTCACAATCGAAAACAATTATGAGAGGATGGCATCAAGCTTAAACTACACCTCTTTGGAAGAACGGGTAAGGATTTAAGAGGAACTCTTCTTCGGTCTTCAAATGATGACGAGAAACAACACCAAAATTATTGAGATACTCTGGGGAAATGAAAAGCAAAGGGGTTGAGCCAACAATGAAAAGGATTTGAAATTGATCTTGGAGAAGGCATGTGACTGATGAAATCCATTCTTACGTCACACTTTGAAAAGAATTTGGGAATGGCTCCGGGAAATTAGAGGAGTCAGGTAAGATCCAGGGAAAAGACCTGTGGGTTAGGGCCCACTCAAAAGAAAACACCGTTGGAAATGATTTTAAAGAGAAATTGCACCGGTTGAATTAAATGGCTTGAATGAGATAACAACCTCGAAATATCTTGAAGGGATTGAGAATGGAAACGCAAGTCTTGTGAGATATCTTCAGCACTCCAGAACAAATGAATAGGAAGAAGTGAATGATTAAGAGGTGCATCGGTATCAGAAAGCATTGGAAACGAGGAAAAGAATATGATGAATATCGAAAGCTTGAATAGGATTCACCGGAGAAGAAACAACAATGAAGGATGATGAACTTGAAACTGTTGAGCATCTTCATGGGAAATCACCGGATAAGAACATTGATTGAAAATAGTGAAGTGACTTCACATGAATAAATGGATACTTGATTAAAATAAATGAGTCCTTGAAGAAAAGGGTGGGAGGGCGGGAAAACAAAGGCAACTTGGGACGGATGAAACAAACACCGTTGAGAAAACTTAGATTTGATCTTGCGGATGGGAAAAATGATGGGATCCACTTGAAGAGAAGCACACCGGTTGGAAAAGAATTAACATGACAACCTCAATGATCAAAAGGATTAGTATTCACATAGCAAAATGAGAACACCGTTTAGGAAAGGTATGGATTCAACATTTGACTTTGAAGCAACTCGAATACCACAAATAAAACAAAACAAAGGATTTGGCTTGCAGAATAAGCCGAAACAAATACATATGATAGAGATTTACCCAATCCCATATCATGCATCTGTCGGAAAGATATTCTAGGAGCTACTTGAATTCCCACCTATAAACTCCCAAACTTTCGGTTATGCAATCGGTGTTGGGGATACAGGAAGCAATATATCTCACCCAAACTAACAATACCTACATCCAAGTCAGATCCATCCGTCAACACATAACCAAGAAACCTTCGAAATCGTGTACCTCAACCTTCAAAAGCATCATTATACAAGTCATGGCAATACTCCGTACTCACCTCGATCTTTGGGTTATCGGGTTATCTCACCAACAACTGCATAAAAGAGATTTTCGATGTCGGCGTACTAAACTCAGGTATTCCAGAACTGCAACGATAAAATTATGACGACAACACCTCAGAGCTCAACTCCCCGAGACACTTCCACTAAACCCCTGACAGGAGGCACCAAGACAATGTTCTCATCATAAAACCATCGGAACGATTACAAGATACCCGCGTGATCCTAAAAAAAAATTAGTGAAATTTGAGAAGAGAAGAGTCAAAACTCTACGTCAGGAGACCTCACCAGAGCGACGAAGGAACTGAGGAGTAAAAAGAATTCCTAACTCTCCGATATATATAATCCTAAATGACTCAAAACATTTTTCTAAACACAACTCGGCCGCTAAAAACGATCAAGCAGTGGGGATCCTAAGGTCGGGGAAGGCTCTGATTACCAACTTGAAACGCCCTCGATGCGGCTATACCTCCCACGTGTCGAAGCACAACTTAGAGGCATAACCGCATTGAAAGCAATGTTGCAAGTGAGGTAATCTTCACACAACCCATGTAATACATAAGGGAAAGAGATACATAGTTGGCTTACAATCGCCACTTCACACAATTACATGAATAAAGCATTACATCATCCAGATACAAACAAGGTCCGACTACGGAACCAAAATAAAAGAAGAACCCCAAATGCACAAAGGTCCCGATCGACCCCAACTGGGCTCCACTCTCGATCAACTAGAACGAAACAACACAAAGGGCAAGATCTTCATCGAGCTCCTCCTTGAGCTTGGTTGCGTCACCGCTTTCGTAACATAGGCACCTACAAACTGGTTTTGGAAGTATCCGTGAGCCACGAGGACTCAAAGAATCCCATTACCATGGGTATCAAGACTAGCAAAGCTTAATGGGAAAGGAATGGGTAAAGTGGTGAGGTTGCAGCAGCGGCTAAGCATGATATGGTGGCTAACATACGCAAATGAGAGCGAGAAGAGAAACAATGGAACGGTCGTGAATCTAGCAATGATCAAGAGGTGATCCTGAACACCTACTTACGTCAAACATAACCCAGAAACCGTGTTCACTTCTCGGACTCCGCCGAGAAGAGACCATCACGGCTACACACGTGGTTGATGCGTTTTAATTCGGATCTGGTGTCAAGTTATCTACAATCGGACATTAACAAATTCCCATCTGCCACATAACCGCGGGCACGGCTCTCGAAAGTTTATACCCTGCAGGGGTGTCCCAACTTAGCCCATGACAAGCTCTCGCGATCAACGAAGGAATAGACCTTCTCCCAGAAGACCCGATCGGTCTCGGAATCCGGTACATCAAGACATTTCGACAATGGTAAAACAAGACCAGCAAGACCGCCCGATGCGCCGACAATCCCGATAGGAGCTGCACATATCTCGTTCTCAGGGCAACACCGGATGAGACAGGCTACGAGTAAAACCAGACCTCGAGTTGCCCCGAGGGGGCCCCGCAGGTGGCTCGGTTCGGACCAACACTTAAAGAAGCACTGGCCCGGGGGGGCTATAATAAAGATGACCCTTGGGTTAATTACTCCCAAGGGAAAAGGTAGGTGGTGGTGAGGCAAATGGTAAAACCAAGGTTGGGCCTTGCTGGACAAGTTTTATTCAAAGCGAACTGTCAGGGGGGTCCCATAAATCACCCGACCGCGTTAGGAACGCAAAATCCGGGAACATAACACCGGTATGACGGAAACTAGGGCGGCAAGAGTGGAACAAAACACCAGGCATAAGGCCGAGCCTTCCACCCTTTACCAAATATATAGATGCATTAATAATATAAGAGATATTGTGATATCCCAACCAAAATCCTGTCCACCATGGAGAAATCTTTAACTTCACCTGCAGCTAGCAACGCTATAAGAGGGGCTGAGCAAAGCGGTAACATAGCCAAACAATGGTTTGCTAGGAATGGTGTCAAAGGTTAGGGGTTCATGGCAATTTGGGAGGCTTGATGAGCAAAAGAAGGGTAACGCAGCATAGCGATAGAACGAAGCAACTAGCATAGCAATGATAGTAGTGACATCCAGGGTAGCGGTCATCTTGCCTGAAATCCCGCAAGGAAGAAGAACAAGTCCATGAAGAAGACAAACGGACGTAGTCGAACGAATCCTCACAATCGCAACATTACCGGAACTAAGAAGCAACACCGGAAAGAAGCAAACAACATGGTAAACACACAATCATAATCATGGCATGATGCACAAACAAGTATGATGCATGTCCGGTTTAATGAGGCATGGCATGGCAAAGTGCAACACACAATACTACAAGTTAAGTGGAGCTCAATATGCAACGAGTTGCATATTGACGAAACACCACATCCGAGTTATTTAGTTCGCTCTCATCTAGGTACACGACAATGTTAAATGTTGTTAAACATGTCAAGGGGTGTAACAAAAGTAAACTAAATATTTAGGCAAGTTTAAATGAGGCCGGAACAACAAATAACATTTCCGGAAAATCCTCATGTGCAATTTATGAATTTGCTACTGTTCTGCCCTAAAACATATTTTAAAGTTGTTAAACAGGAAAATAAAGTGGACCATGTTAATCTAGGCATTTTTCCACCCCAAATACATATAAAGAACATTTAAAACCGAGCTACGGTTATTTAGTTATGAATTAAATCATTTTAGCATGACATTGAGCAAAATTAATCAAACAACATTTTAAACATGTTAAACATGGATGAAAGTGGCATATTATTAATCTACACAAAATTCTAAGCATTTTACATGTTTGAAACATTTTAATATGATGCACGGTTTGTGAGTTATTACATGCATGATCATGAGGGTTTTTCTGTAAAACTGTTAATTCACTGGATAAAGGACAAAATCGCAGGCAAGGAAAAAAAAACACTAGGCCGAATCTGGCTGGCCCAACAACGAAAAAAAACGGGAGGGCGCTGGAGGTGGCCTCACCATGGGCCGAGGCCCAGTCGGAGGAGAGGAGCTAGGCTCCGGTCAATCGGGCGAAGGGGAGGTGGCCCACGCACAAGCTGGCGCTGGGCTTGCCGAAGGCGCGGTCAACGGAGCTGGGTCGAGCGCTCGTCGTCCTCCTGCTCGAAGCAGAGGATGCAGGGGGCGACGGCCAGGATGCAGGGACGGCTGGGGGTGGACGGATCGGCCTCGGGACGCCGGATCTGGTCGATCTCATCCCGTTCCAGCAGCGCGTGAAGGACGAGGTTGCCGGAGGGAGATGGACGTGGGGTCTTGGGCGACAATTTGGCGGCGGGGACGAGGTGCTCGGGGAGCCCCTCGGGCACGAGAGGAGGCTGGCGTCCCGGCGCGCTGAGGGAGATGGACGTGGGGTCGGCCTGGGGCTGCTGCTGCTGGTTCGTGCTGGGAACGAAGCAGCTCCGGCCTCGGAGGTGGTCCTGGACGAGGAGGTGGTCCTGGACGAGGAGGTGGCTGCGGCCTCGGGCCTTCATGGTGCAAAGCCGCAAAGCAGCGGATGGAGGCCGGAGGCGACGCTGGTTGGGGACGAGGAGGTCCTGGACGGCGACGGGCGTGCTGGATAGCAGCGAGTGGAGGCCGAGGGGATTCGGATCGGGGCGCAACCACTGATTGGATGGAGAAGGATCCCGAGGTGGGAGATTTGGTTGGCGATGGGACAAGCTCCCGAGGAACATGGGTGGCGGCGGTAGGAGGATTAGATGGATCGATGGGACATGGCTAGGGTTAGACTGCTACTTATAGCATTGGATTTTTAGGTAGGGGTATTTGGTCCCTTCGATTAAAATCGGACGGTCGCGAATAAAATAGTTAGGGAGCCCAAATAACAAAACGGAGATGTTTTATAGATGTTGGGGGATGATCCGGATCCAACGGTGATGACTGTCCGGGTCGGGTTCGGGGAAGTTTCGGACGCGCACACGAGGGGGTCTGAGAGAGGTTAGTTGGTCGGACAAAAGGGAAACGAAAACACAGTTGGTCTCGGGGCGGTCAACAAATAAAGGGGGGGACGCGGCAACTACGAACGGGTGCAAGTTTTTAAAACAATGACGGCAACGAGTGTCGATGCAATGCGAATGATGCGATGATGAAATGCATGACATGAACAAAATGCAAAACGAAAGACAAAAACCCAACCACGGAGAAAATAATATATCACATCTCCGGAAAAGGCAAGAGTTGGAGTTACGAATATGGAAAGTTGCATCCGGGGCGTTACAATTCACTGCAAAATTTAGTTCCGTTCAATGCCAGCACATGATCTTCTTACAGTATGTGAACAACAAACTAGAATTTTATTCCTCGGGTTCAGATGTGGCATTTGCTCATTTGATTTTGGGTTAAATTTGCGAGCGAGCTACTTTAGTTAGAATGCCAAGAGGTTAGTGTGGAATGAAATTTACTAAGGAATGTAGTGCAAAAGAATTTGTCGAATTTTTTTCTATAGGATTAATTCACTCATACCATAAAGCGCCTAGAAAAAAATCATATGGATTCAACCCTCGAATTTACAATGAAAAGATTTTGGATCAAAAATACCCTAAGGTGGAATAGAAAGACCACCATGGCCACAATTATTATCAAAAGTGGTTGATGTTTGTAATGACAATTTTGACTACAAATAATAGAAAATAGGCCAAATATTTACTAGACTCCCTAATGGGGCACACAATGGCGTTGCAGTAGGCAAACGCCAGAGTAGATGGGACACATTGACCGCTTATATATATATATATTCTTTTTCTCCCGTTGCAACGCACGGGCATATTTGCTAGTAATTAGTAATGAGTGGTAAGTCAACTGGTAGTACCACCTCGGGTATACCATGAGGTCGTGGTTTCGAATTCCCGCAACAGCGTTATTTTTTTGGCTACAGCGCGCTCTCGTTCCCTGTATTCATGGGCCGGCCCAGTTGGACACCTGTCTGTGCGAAACGGCGTCTGTTTTCCGCAGCGAGCGGCGAATGAACTCCCTGGCACTTCACTGCCGGCCCTGGCCTGTTTCTTTTTTGAGGGGAGGCCAGGCCATTTGATCGATCGGCTCCGTAGCAGAACACAAGCATTGTGCTTGGAGATAAAATATCTACTACCCCTATAAAAGAAAGAGAGGGACAGATCCAAATAACCAGAACCGTTTATCTAGCCGATCCAAGGGTCTAAAACATCTCGGTGTTTAGCGCATCAAGACACTGATCAACCGATCTAATCCCCGTACCGCTCGTCATCATCAAACTAACCGCACGCCACGCCTCAGCAAAAATAGAAACTGCCTGCACGCCTTCTGCCCCTGCCGCCCGCCGCTCGCTGCTCCTCATCTGCCATCGCTCCTCCTCTGCTTGCGCCGTCTCGCCCACCACTCCTCCTCTGCTCGCGCCAATCTTCTTCACCTTCGCTCCGTCGCCATTGCTGCCTGCCGCTCCTCCTTTTCTGCCAGACGGACCAACGTCCCGCCCACCGCTGCTTCCCCACGGACGCGAGCGGATCGCCGCCGCCGCCGGTTGCTCTCCCTTCTGCCTCATGGATGTGAGCGCAGATCACCCCGCCGCTCCTTCGAATCTGCCACACGGACACGAGCGCGGGTCGGCTGCTACCCCACGGATGCAAGAGCGGGCCGCCACCACCGCCACATTGGGGCCCTCGCCACCACGCGGGCGAACTTTGATCAGGTTTATTTTATCTTAACACCTAACATCAAGCCACCAGTTCGGTGTATCCTCATACTCTATATTTTTTGCAAGAACATGCCAGACGAGGAGCAGCGAAGGAAATCTGGTTCCATGAAACACCATGGATGGGCCTGCTTTATGTTCAGTTTCCAGTGCGGTGTACCTCATACTCATGTGATTTTTCCTTTTCGTGAACCATTGCAAAGAGCTTCATATTCAGTTTTCTGTTTGCTGCTTGATTGCTTCAAGTGTGTACAGATTGCATATACCAAGTTTCCTCAACTGTTCACGGACTACGGGATGTAGGTTTCAAGTGTGTACAGATTGCATGAATCAATTTTGACTTCCGAGAGTTCTGAAGCCCTCTACTCAATTTGTAGTTGGCATTTTTTAATGGGGTTGTTGTTTGGTTTCTTGAAACAACTACTCTGAACTGAAGCATGCATTTCTAAAGATTGTTTCTGTAATTATTTTCTTGCTACAAATGTACTATCTCCTAGCTTTGCCACTTTGGAGACATTTCATTAAACCGGGCCTTAACCACCTACTGTAATCGGAGAGGTTTTCAAAAGACTTGCCGATGCATGATTACACTGTTAATTGCTACAGTAGACACGCAGACGCAGCTTGGTGCATCCTTCTCTTCTTTCCCTTTATATTTTCTTCATCCTTGTGCTTGTAAATTTGTAACTCAAGACGTCACAAACTTTTGCAACCTGGAGGTATCACTTTCAGACTGGTACATATGCATGTAGCTGTTCATGAAGCATCATTTTACTAAAGTGTCCAATGTCTGTTCTCTTATAATCCAGGTGCTTGATCAAGGCTGCGTATGAGCTTATTAACATCGATGGTGTGCTAAATGTGATCATAAGGAACCTGGAAAAGGAGTATGTCTCTTAATGGACATCTTTCTATTTTGCGTTGAACTTTGATTAATTATTTTACTGTACATTTCCCAAAATTCAAGGATTGGCTTCTTACTCATTACAAATGGTTCCAGTCTTTATTCTTAGTTTTTACAGTTACATAAGGAACAATGTTCAGATTCACTAACCTGTATGTTCATTATATATGCATGTAGCAATACTTCCTTTCAATCTATTCATTAGTTCGTAAGCTAGATCGTGTGCCAAGTTGTATTTACTGGACACTTGCTACTCTTTTCCTTGTGCAATTATTCAGTCTTGGTTATATTTTGTGGTATTTCTGAGTTGCATAAATGACTCGAAACATCGGGAGCTACTAAATCTTACCTGTACTGAATTTGTGCTTTTTTGTAATATCAAAATACGGTTCTCCTTCAAAGTATTATTTTTCCTTCTACTGAATATGCTTCTGGAAAAGGATCTCAACAGATCAACCAGAAGGAGAAGAGAGCAGCCAAAGAGAAGTTAAGAACAAGACACATGCTTCAGATTAACTCCTATTCCTGGACCTATATGCTTTTGATGATTGAATTAGATAAAACAAGTACATAATTCTAAAGATTAATGGATTCTAATCGTATGATTTTGACATGCAGCTAAGTTTCCATATGTTTGACTATTGTGTTGCCGTGCAAATATGCAGAAGGATGGTCTACGTTTTTGGGACTTGGTTTTGTGAATCGATGTGTTATCTTGAGCAAATATCTTACTATCTGTACAATGTTATAATATGAACTTTTACTATTGATATATCATACAGTATGTCGAATGTGTCAATACACATATACTTGCGGCAACTACTAACTGAAATTTATTTTTCACCTACAAAAATATATAGAATCTTCGTCCATGTTTTCATGTCGATACCCAATTTACATGTTCATACAGTTGGGTTGTTCGAGCTAACACTGCAAGGCCTTACAGTGCATCAGGGGCATCTAATAAAGTTTTTAGGTTTGTCCCTAGAACTACTATATCCAGACAAGATACTTGCTTGCAGAACCATCAGAGCTGAACCTTCTAGGTAATTTTACATAATCAGCGGCTGGGCGCCCACAATCATCCATGATTTGCGTCGAAGCGAGATAAGTTTTACTCATGTTCTTATATGTTTGTTTCTCTTTTCTGTTTTGCTTGGTTGATTTTCAGTTATAGAGAAGAGTTAGAGTTGGATGGAGTATCAAACAATGGAATCAAATCATGCATGCAATTGTAAGTCAACCATATAAGCATAGACATGTTTTTAGTTTTCCAATGTATAGTGGAAGTTATTTAAGTCGTTTGAAATATTAATAGAGAGTTTTTTCTATTGATGTTTGTTGTGAACGATGTGAAAATATTCTCTTAGGCTTGTTCGGTTAATCCTCCTCCCAAGAGGATTGGAGGGGATTGGCAAGGATTGAGATGTATTTTGACTTATAAGAGGTTTAAATCCCCCTCAAACCTCTTCAATCCCCTCGGTTCTACACGCAACCGAACAAGGCCTTAAAGAAATTCGTGTGAATATATTTGGATGGTTTCATCTTCAAATAAGATCTACTCCCTCCGTTCCTAAATATTTGTCTTTTTAGAGATTCAAATGGACTACCGCATACGGATGTATATAGACATATTTTAGAATGTACATTCACTCATTTTGCTTTGTATGTAGTCACTTGTTGAAAACTCTAGAAAGACAAATATTTAGGAACGGAGGGAGTATATAGTAGCAACAATTTTGAATAAAAGATACTTCCTCTATAAACAAATATAAGACGTTTTAGATCACTAAAACTTTATGTTCACACTTATACCAGTGTGAAAACTGAATAAGGATCAATTTTATTTTAGATAAACGTGCACTTGCACGTGTACGATTACTAGTGAGAAGGAAAAATCGACGGGATCTCCGCTTCGGCAAGGCCGCGCTGCTGTGCACCCGAGCGGAGACAGCCTTGGGGGAAGGAAGGGAGCTCTCCCCCCAATTCGCCTGGTTAGGGTTTCCGCCGGCGGCGATGGGTGCTCTCACCGACAGCCGCAAGCGCGTCTCCGCCGACCACCGCCTCCTTCCCTCCTTCCCTTCCTCCGCTCCATCTCCCTCCAAGAAACCCAAGCTCGCACCCCTTCTCCCCACCGCCCCTCCCCCGCCTCTCCCCTCGTCTTCTCACATCCCCTCGTCGACTTCCTCGGCTGCGCCGGGGCCCAATTCCTCAACCGCCTTCGCCTCCACCACCTCCTCCTCCTCATTTTCCTCGTTGCCCCATAGCCGCCACCGCCGCCTTCCCCCGCCACCGCCGGTCCAGCGCTCCATCCATGCCCCCCTGCGACGCATCCGTGCCTTCCGCCTCGGAAATACCCGCTCCAACTCCGATCCATCGTCGTATTCTCCGTCCCCGCCACCACAACCTCTAGGCCTCGACCAGTACGTCGACCTCGTCAATAGTGTCACGCACCCCCCGCCGCTTACTCCCCCCGCTTATGTGCCGAGAGGGGCGAAAGCTACCGTCGAGGTGGTCGCCGTCGATGACCTGGGAGATATAAAGCAGGACGAAGAGGAGCGAGATGAGGAGGACGAGGTGAAGGGTGAGGTGGTAGTGAGGAAGGTGCCTCTGTACAAGGATCTGTATGAGGCGTCCAGCCGGCAGCGGGACCATAGGCTCAGGATACTTGAGTTTGAGGTGCGTCTTGCCGAGAAGGGCCGACTTGGACTTGAGGGGCTCAAGGAGGCCTGGCCGCAAATCACGCCCAACAAAAAGGTGCACTCTCGATCATCCTTTTATCTGTTTATCATAAATGAATTGTATAATGACTTAATACAATGCAAAGTTTGCACAGAGTTGTTGCTATATATTTGTTCAAACTTACTTGCATTAGGTAAAGGGGCTGACACTTTACCAAATTTGTGGATTCTTGTCCCCAAGTGCTAGAGCTCAGACCATAGCCGTAAACCTTCATATGCTCATGAAACAAGATAGCTGTTGTGAACAAGAGTTTTTTTTTTTAGAATATGATTATGGAAGCAACTAATTATGTTCACTTCAAAGTTATTTCTTAACTAAACACTGGCAGCTTACAATTGGTTTGAGTTCCTGGAAAGGATTAGGTCCTTGTGAAGCAATGAGGAGGTTGCTCTTCGTTTTTTATACTATCTGTATGTACTGATTTTTTCAGCTCTCCTGGAAAGCAGTGTTTATTTTGCGAAATGATTATTAGATAATAATAGAACGGTGTAACTGAGAGGCATTTCTAAGAAACAAAGATAAACTAAAATTTGGTTGGTTTCGATATAAAAAATAATTGCATGACCAACTTGTATGGAATGCTAGCACACTTGACATGACATTGTTAGTGCGCAATGGGATACCAAACTTTATGGGGACGTGACATATCATTTGTGCAATTCCGGGATACTAAACGGACCTCCCCAAATTAAATTAATGATTTATTCTCTTCTGCAGTGAGTTTCTCTACAGCACCTGCTGTTAATTGTCCACTCCTTGTTTTCTTTGTTATGCATGGTCGTACCTAAGGGCATTGGCATGCAGCTGATATATTGCCTAACCTGGCCATAAAAAATGCAAGGGCATAGTTGACCATACTGGTGAACTCTTTGTACTATGTGTGATGAAGAATAAACAACCATTGGGGTATAATATGAGCGTTAACTGTTTTGTGTTTTTGCAAGTCTGCTGAGATCAATAGTTCTCGTCTTTGTATACTAATTGGTCTTACGCTGCGTTTGGATGTCTCCATTGGTGAGCTCTGTATTGAATTGGTCTAGAATTCCAAATCAGTGAGGAAACTGAAATGGCACGAATACGAATTCGCCTGTTTGGTTGTTCACTGAATTGCCCCTTGAAATGCCTCTGAGGTTTCAATACCACATCCTGTTTGGATGACAAACTTTGGAATTGCAAAGCTATATTACCATGAAAATTATATCTTGTGCTACATGACTCAAAAATGAAATCCGTCACATGTGACTATAATTAAATGAGTATATAGCAGTAAAATAATAAATATTCTAGCAATGCATCTCCTTCGGCCATGGAGCAGAAGAGGAGCAGCAGCTCCTTTGGCCATGGAGCAGAAGAGGGCGGAGGACGGCGGGCAGGGAGGACGGCGGGGCGTGGCCGAGGAGGGCGGGGCACGGTGGCCGGGGAGGACGGCAGGGCATGCCACAAGGGAGCGGGGAGCGCCAGTCCTGCACCGCCGCCGACCACCACGGCGGGGTGTGGCTCAGTGGGGCAGAGAAGAGGAGTTGGGGAAGAGGGGAAGGACCGGGGAGGAGGGCACCTAAGCCGCCGCCGGACTCCATGGTGGTTACCGCCGCCGCCACCTACCCGCTAGGTCGCCGCCGCCGCCCGCCTGCTGACTGCTAGGTCGTCGCGAGGTCGCCATCCCCTCCTTTCTTCTATTTTCTGGTTGCGGGCTTGAACGGGTATGTTTTGCGGGAGGTTGGCCATTTCAGTCCAATTCGAAGGGGTAGCCCTCCGAAACGTGCGAGGGACATTTACGTGGTAGCCAAAACAGGCCTGAATTGGTTTTTCATTTCCAATACGAATTCAGTGTCCAGCCAAACAGCTGTATTGATGTCAGATGATTACCAAATCCATTTCCTGGGCTCCAATGGAGACATCCAAACACAGTGTTAGTCAATTTGGGTTATTTTTTACTGCTACCACCCATAAGTATTACATCATGCTAAAGGGGTAGCCATTTTCTTTCGAAGTATTTTTGGATAGTATCTTCAGATTTTGCAACGTCATTAACACTGGAAAGTGGAAACTGGGAAAAAAACCCGGCTTCATGTGTTTGTTTCTGAATACAAAAACTGCACTGCAGTTATTGTGACAGAAAGCAAGAATAAAGTGTTATAATCAAACTAGTGGAATCTTCCTTCTGACGACATCTTATTGCTCTGTTTAATGTTAAATATCTGTGCCGACATGTGTCTCAGGTGGTGCCGGAACCTTTTGTTCCTCTAACGGACAAGGATGAGGACAGTGTTCGTCGTGCTCTTGGTGGGAAGAATAGGTTTTCCTCTTCTCTGCTCTTGTTAAGAGTTAAGACACAGTAGGCTGTATGCACACTTCTGGTACGTAGCACTGTCTAAAGTCCTCCTTTCGTCTCCAGACGTGAGATTCTATCGGAGCATAAAGCTTCAAACATTGTCATAACAAGAGAGATCTTGCAGTGCTTGAATGATAAACACTGGCTAAATGATGAGGTATTCTATTCCCTCTGCTATATATGCTCCGATGTTCTCTTTTTCCAGACTCCATTGTAAGCATATAGAATTAGACATTACTATATGACTTTTCCTGGTTATTTTCAGGTCATAAATTTGTATCTTGAGCTTCTGAAGGAGCGGGAACTGAGAGAGCCTAGCAAATTTATAAAATGCCACTTCTTCAACACCTTTTTCTACAAGAAGGTCCACTACTATATTCAATGTTTTATTACACCATTGTGGCATCGCTTTGCTTTTGCTTGCAGTCGTCTTTACTTGAATCCCTGTAGAGTTACATCCGGGATTTTTTGCGTGACTGCTTAGTGCATGCATGCCGGATCCTAATTTTTCTCTCCAGATTTCCACTAGCTTGTTTGATCATCATATTTCTGTCATTATATGAACATTTTGCACTTCTGCATGCTATTTAAGTGGTATGGTTTGGTGATGGTGCAGTACTGTTTAATTATTATAACCATTCCTTGTTCCCTCATTGCATTTTCTGGCAGAGTAGCTTGCCATATTGATACATCACACCTAGTTCACTTTCTCATTAACGATAACACATAATAGGTAGTTTATGGCGCCAGAACAAATTAGTCAACCTCGTAATTTTCTTATGTTTCTGTTGTCAGCTGATTAATGGTGGGTATGATTATAAAGCCGTAAGGAGATGGACAATGAAAAGGAAGTTAGGGTACAACCTAATTGACTGTGATAAGGTAAATGCTATTTCCAAGCTTTAATCCTCATGTGATTTTCTATCCTTCTAATTGGAACTACCTTACTGTGTCCAGATTTTCGTTCCTATTCACAAGGAAGTGCATTGGTGTTTAGCTATCATCAACATAAGGGACAAAAAGTTTCAGTATCTGGATTCACTTGGCAGCATGGACATGAAGGCCCTGAAAATCATAGTAAGTGATATCTCCCATCCTCCCTCTTTCCTTTTCTTTGTTTGTGAAGGACGTGAGGGTCTAATTTTAGCATTTTCTTCCTCTACCAGGCCAGATATCTTGTAGATGAGGTAAAAGACAAGAATGGCAAACAGATTGATGTTCTTTCATGGAAGCACGAAGGAGTCCAAAACCTTCCTCTGCAGGAGAATGGGTATTTCTTATCTTTGGTCATAGAAGTGCTATCATTGTTGTTCTGCTCGACTTTTTTACACTAAGGTGGTGTAAATATTGAAGCCTCTTAAAACGGCTTCATGACAGTTCTTTGGTGTCAGACAAAATTTTAATTTCTCACAGCATCACTCTACCAATATTCTTTTGTGTTAGACAAAATTTTAATTTCTCACAGCATTACTCTACCAATATTCTAAAACCCACATAATGTACCTTGTACTGAGTTGTTTGTGGTTGTAGATGGGATTGTGGCATGTTCATGCTCAAATACATTGACTTCCACAGCAGAGATATGGGCCTTACTTTTGGGCAGGTACTACTTGTTAACCTTTTTAATATGTATTCAGCAGGATCTGAATAACCTTTTTAATATGTATTCAGCAGGATCTGAATAACCTTTTTACTATATGCTAAATAAACTAAAATGGTGTTTTGAATGGGTTGTATTTTGTAGAAACACATGCCTTATTTTCGTCAGAGGACTGCCAAGGAAATATTGAATTTGAGGGCTGGATAATGAAGAGGCGCATCATAGGTATAAACAAAAGAAATGTGCAAACTGGAGGCAAGTGTATGTACTTAATAGTAGAATGCAGCTATGCCTTCCCTGGAGTACCAAATGCAAGGATTTCCGAAGCTCAGGGGTTCAAACCAGTCATCTTGCAAGGATCAAGCCTTCAGAATAGCTTGCATTAAATCAGGTGAATTGGCTGCCACAGTGGACGTTCTTGGCGCAGAAAGCCATCGGCTGACGGAAAGGGCGTTGCAAACTTGCAATAGTCGTGTTATGTCCGTCTGTTAGACTGCAGAGCCAGAGTGTTGAAAGGAGGGTATGGTTGGAACTCATTTAATGGGCATGCCTATTTAATGACTGGTTACAGACTTTGAGAAGTATGCTACTTCCTCCGTCCCATAATATAAGAGCATTTTTTGTAGTGTCTAAAACGCTGTAAAAAAAGCTCTTATATTATGGGACGGAGGGAGTATATAATTTTAGCACGATGTAAGTTCATTGTTTGCGTCCTGCCTGTAAGCGTTATGAAAATGTCCATCCATGATATATCTACAAGTTCAATGGAAATTTAAGAAAATGTCCATCCATGTTAAGCAATGCATATAATGCCCACATCTTAATATACTATAGCCGTTGATAAAGCCACAATAAATCAACCTAATCAAAACAGTCACAAAAATAAATTTTAATTGGTGAAAAATTTAAAGTTCTCATGTGCCCATAAGAAGCGGCTGAGATTAATGAATTTCTTGACTAATACCATCTTAATTCAAGGCATGTTGTTAGCTCCTGCCTCCTAATTGATTTCGACAATGGTGTCGCCAAGTGTTTGTGCTTCACTACGGAGCAAACAACGACGCTTCACTCTGAAGCAAACGATAGTTGCCATGAACTGACGACTCCCTGCCTGTAGTTTTACGATGTGGTAAAAGAAAGGCATATTTATGACTAAGTATGTATGTTTCAGAAAAACTACTCAGCATGACACATTTACAAACAAAAAAGGTCAAAATTACTTGAAGTAGGGCCACTACAAAATTTGCTCCATTCAGTGACAAAACCCCCCGGTGACGAAACAGGAAATGTCGCCTAAAATCATTTTCTGGGACGGTCTATCGTCACTACGTGTTTCCTTTCAGGGCAACAACCTCGGCGACGTTCTGGCGTGAAACTCTGTGATGCTTTTGGGCGTCACTGGGCATATGCCCATTTTCCGGGACAATTTGTAGTGTCACGGAAAATGTTTGGTGTCACAAACAATGTTAGCTGGGCTAAAAAATGGATAACAAAATGGTTTGTTGGTGTTTAGAGCGTAGTACCTTGTAAATTCTACCATGGAAGAGTTTATACCATACTAGAATCAAATTTTTAGGGTTTAGGGTTGAGATGCTCGTATCGAAATCCATTGATTACTTTTCCGTGCGTGCTCTTAGTACTACAAAACGTCATAATTTCTTAATACTACTTAATAAATGATGAGTGATATTTTTACACTCATTCAACCTTGTTTAAACCGAGGTATTTCATTCAAAAAAAGATATTCGCTCTGATATTGCTACTAATGACTAATGAATGCAAAGATTCCACAAATCCTCTCCTGATGCGTTTACAGGAAATGGGCTAAAAAGGGAAGAAATCACGTGTGAAAATGGAAAGGAAGAAAAATGGAGGAAGAAGGAGCCAACATGAAGCGTTTATGCGGAAACAACACAAAAGACGGCGTTCTCATATGGGTGCGTGCGCCCGTATGAGCGACCGTATGGCATGGAAACCGAGGCAGACCGTCCACCTGAACAACTTTTATAATGGGACCCCATCGAAATGTCAATAGAGGAGGCAAGAGGAGAGCGTCGACAATAGCCAGAACATCATCATCTTCATCCACAAACCCTAGCCACCGCCATCTCCATAGCCACCATCACCCCCATAGTGCTTCCTCATCTAGTTCATACTTGTAATCGTTCATCACACAAGGCAATCATTGCAAGACATATTTGCAATCAATCAATCTTCAAGATGTGTTCTTCAATGTTTTCTTCTCGGGATCTGATCTCCATGTGAGAGTAGTTCGGTGAGGAATGGATTGAGGCATGAGCCTTGCAACCCTATGTATTTGTTGTGGGGATCAATGGAAGGGCTTTGAATAATGTTCCGTATATGTGAAATAAAATTGTTCTGTAGATGTCTCTTGTCTTGTCCGTGATCTTCATCCCTACAGGTACCCAGGATCATGGAGATCGAGCACCGGTGAGGCTAGGAGCAAGGAGACCGTGAAGTGTTATACCGACAGTAAGGTTCAGTAGGGTAACATGGATCATATCCTTGGGGACACATGAGGTGTAGTCATTGAACGCCCAAAGCTCTTGTATGATTTCATTATCTTAATTATCGAGGCAACCCCGCGCGACGGATAGGGCCTGCGGTAGGACAATTAATTCTTGATGCAGGACTCGTGCCGGTCAAGATGTTATTTGGACACATCCCCACTTTGGTCTGTAACAAGCACATATCGATGGGTGACTTCCAGCGCACATGTTGAGATCATATCTGGTCCTAACACAAACACATGGTTGTATGCATTAAGACCTCATAAATGTACCTCTTTTTATTATAAGTGTTTGAATCACTATTTGCTTGCCTGATCCAGTCAAAAGCTGGAATTGACACTTTGACATAAGTTGCTAGGGAATATTGCTTCATGGGTATCTTCCTCTCATGGGTTTGATAACCCAGGGTCACATATGGGGAAATAGGTGCGGGATACACTTTTCTGTCCCAATACCAGATCAATGAAAGGAGGTATCAAGCCCTTTTTCTGGCACCGTTGCCGGGAGGAGTTTAGTATTCCTTAGACATGTTATGGAAAACACCGGTGAAGACATGAGATGCCAGCAGAGGCGAGTATTTCTATATGAGAGCTGCGCTGACAGTGCACGACTATTTCGGTTACAGATATGTCGCAGGCCAGGTGTGCCATGGATATTGTGGATGCACACGGTGCATGGATGATACAACGTCTCAGTAGCTAAAGAAAGATGGCGGGTCTGGGAAAATCATGTACATGGGGCATCGAAGATGGCTCAGAAGGACGACCCGTGGAGAAACCATGGAGATCTATTCAATGGTGAGGCTAAGCATCAAGGACCTCCACGTAAGTGGAGCGGTGCCGAAATCAAATGAGCTGTTGAAAAACCGGGAACGGTGCCCCGCACTAGGAATGACAATGAAAAAGGCGCCAGAGCCGCTGCTGAAGGTATGGAAGACGAGGTTTGTTTTCTAGGACTTGGAGTATTGGCCCAAACTCGACTTGCCTCATTGCCTTGATCAAATGCATATCATGAAGAATGCCCTTGAGAGCTTGCTTGCAATACTAATGAACATGCCGAATAAGACCAAGGATGGGCCGAAGGCAAGAAGAGACTTGGAAGATTTGAACATCAGGGCAGATCACCAAATGTAACGCCCCGGATACAACTTTCCATATTCGTAACTCCAACTCTTGCCTTTTCCGGAGATGCTATATGATACTTCCTTCGTGGTTGGGTTTTTCTCGTTTGTTTTGCATTTTGTTCTTGTTATGCATCTCATCTCATGTCATCATATGCATTTCATATCATGTCATCATGTGCATTTCATTTTGCATACATGTTCGTCTCATGCATCCGAACCTTTTCCCCGTTGTCCGTTTTGCAATCCGGCACTCCTATGTCCCCCGGCGTCTCCCTCTTCCCTCTTTTCGTGTGCGGGTGTTAAACGTTCTCGGAATGGCTCGAGGTTTGCCAAGCGGCCTTGGTATAGCACCGGTAGACCGCCTGTCAAGTTTCGTGCCATTTGGAGATCGTTTGATACTCAACGGTTAACAAGGTAACCGTAAAGGCCTCTTTGAGTTGCAGCCCAACACCCTTCCAAAGTGGCCCAAAACCCATCTAACTCCCTCCATGCTCTCGGTCGTTCGATCACGATCGCGTGGCAAAAACCGCTCCTCATTTGGACTCTCCTAGCTCCTCTACCTATAAATAAGTGCATCTCCCGAAATCCGGTCCAAACCCTAGATCATTTTCCCTCCGCGCCGGACGTTTCTTCTGCGCCGCCGGACATGTCCAGCCGCCGCCCGACGAATCCGGATCTGCCACGTGGCCCGCCGCCACGCGCCGCCGCCGAGGCCCGCCTGAAATCTGTCATGGCCCAGCAGTGGCCGCCGCCGCCGCGCCGCCGCCCGCTCCGTCGCCGCGCCTCCGGCCGGCGCGCTCGCCCGCCGGCGCCCGCCGCCTGCGCCGCCGCGGTCAGCGCCGCCTCCTCTCCGCCGCCGCCCGGCCTCAAAGACCATCCCCACGCCGTCGACCATCGACCCGCCGCTTCGCCGGTGACCTCGGCGTTCAGCGCGCCGCCGCATGCGCACGGAACCCTCCGGCCCGCTTAACTCCGGCGTCGCGCCGACCTTGTCTCCGGCCGGATCCGGCAAAGGAGCTGCCGGATCCGCCCGTCCGCTCCGCCGTCGACCTCCTACGCGGCCCGCGCATCTCCGGCAGCGCCGCCCTCCGTCGCCGTCCCTTCGATCGGGAGAAGCCCCGATCCGCCCCGAGCTCCTCCTAGCGGGCCCCGCGGCCCAGTCGTCCGACCGGCCCAGCTTCTCCTCAGGCCCAGCCTCTCCACCAGCGACTCCTCTCCGACCGGGCCAAGGCCCATGGTGAGCCTCCAGCGCCCTGCTCCAGTGCCTAGCAGATTCGGCCCGTTCATTGTTTTTTTTTCTTCTTGTCTGCGATTTTCCTAATTTCCAATGCATGCATAATTACAGGAATGCCATCATTTTAAATTGTTAATAACTAAAAATCCATGCATCGGATTAAAACAAACTTTATATGTAAAATGTTTAGTTTTTCATCTAGTTCCATAATATGCCACTTTCATCTATGTTTAAAATGTTTAAAATGTTGTTTGATTAAATTTGCTTAAATGCCATGCTAAAATGATTTAATTCATAACTAAATAACCGTAGCTCGATTTTAAATGTTCTTTATATGTAAATGGGGTGAAAAAATGCCTAGTTTAACATGGTCCACTTTATTTTCCTGTTTAACAACTCTAAAATATGGTTTAGGGCAG
The DNA here is from genome assembly GCA_021437245.1 of Aegilops speltoides. Taxonomy (NCBI): domain Eukaryota; kingdom Viridiplantae; phylum Streptophyta; class Magnoliopsida; order Poales; family Poaceae; genus Aegilops; species Aegilops speltoides. The sequence continues at coordinate 14,045 of JAHHZJ010001152.1, read as the reverse complement.
AACAGTACCGAATCTAAAATATGCATATGAGGATTTTCCGGAATTGTTGTTTATTCTTCCGGCCTCATTTAAACTTGCTTAAATAGTTAGTTTCCATTATGCTTCACCCCTTGCCATGTTAATCAAAATTTAATATTGTTGGGTAGCTTAAACAAGAGAGAATTAAATAATTGATGTGGTGTTTCGTCAATATGCAACTCGTTGCATATTGAGCTCCACTAAATTGTAGTGTTGTTTGTGCATATTGCCATGCCATGCTTCATTAAACCGGACATGCATCATATTTGGTTGTGCATCATGTCATATTTATGCTTGTGTGTTTACCATGTTGTTTGTTTCTTTCCGGGTTGCTTCTCTCGTTAGCTTCGATTTCGTCTCGGAGTTGTGAGGATCCGTTCGACTTCATCCGTTTGTCTTCTTCATGGGCTCGTTCTTCTTCCTTGCGGATTTCGTGCAAGATGACCGCTACTACAGATCTCACTACTATCATTGCTATGCTAGTTGCCTCGTTCTTTCGCTATGCTGCGCTACCTATTACCTATTTGTCCAGCCATCCCATATTGCCATGAACCTCTAACCTTTGACACCATTCCTAGCAAACCGTTGTTTGGCTATGTTACCGCTTTGCTCAGCCCCTTTTATAACGTTGCTAGTTGCAGGTGAAGTTGAAGATTTCTCCATGGTGGACAGGGTTTTGTTGGGATATCACAATATCTCTTATATTATTAATGCATCTGTATATTTGGTAAAGGGTGGAAGGCTCGGCCTTATGCCTGGTGTTTTGTTCCACTCTTGCCGCCCTAGTTTTCCGTCATACCGGTGTTATGTTCCCGGATTTTATGCGTTCCTAACGCGGTCGGGTGATTTATGGGACCCCCGACGGTTAAGCTTTGAATAAAACTTGTCCAAAGAAGGCCCAACATTGACTTTTACCATTTGCCTCACCACCACCTATATTTACCTTGGGAGTAATTAACCCAAGGGTCATCTTTATTATAGCCCCCGGGCGATGCTTGTCTAGCGTTGGTCCAAACTAGAGCACCGTCTGGGACCATCCCTTGGCAACTTGGGTTACGTCGGTACTGTGACGCTTAGCTCATCCGGTCGTGGCTCGAGGCGAGATCTGCGCTACTATCGGGATGTCGGCCGCCGGAGGTTTTGCTGGTCTTGTTTTACCATTGTCGAAATGTCTTGATGTACCGAGATACCGAGTCGATCGGAGTGTCTCGGGTGAAGGTCTATTCCTTCGATGATCGCGAGAGCTTGTCATGGGCTAAGTTGGGACACCCTGCAGGTTTAAACTTTCGAGAGCCGTGCCGCGGTTATGTGGCGAGATGGGAATTTGTTAATGTCCGGTTGTAGATAACTTGACACTTGATCCAAAATTAAAACGCATCAACCGAGTGTGTAGCGTGATGGTCTCTTCTCGGGAGTCCGGAAGTGAACACGGTTTCTGGGTTATGATTGACGTAAGTAGGTGTTCAGGATCACCTCTTGATCATTGCTAGCTTCACGACCGTTCCGCTTGTTCTCTTCTCGCTCTTCTTTGCGTTGGTTAGCCACCATACTTGCTTAGCCGCTGCTGCAACCTCACCACTTTACCCCTTCCTTTCCCATTAAGCTTTGCTAGTCTTGATACCCATGGTAATGGGATTCTGAGTCCTCGTGGCTCACGGATACTTCAAAACCAGTTTGCGGTGCCTATGTTACCGAAAGGGTGACGCAACCAAGCTCAAGGAGGAGCTCGTTGAGGATCTTGCCCTTTGTGTTGTTTCATTCTAGTTGATCAAGAGTGGAGCCCGGTTGGGGTCGATCGGGGACCTTTATGTCGATTTGGGGTTCTTCTTTTATTTTGGTTCCGTAGTCGGACCTTGATTGTATCTGGATGATGTAATGCTTTATTCATGTAATTGTGTGAAGTGGCGATTGTAAGCCAACTATGTATCTTTTTTCCCTTATGTATTACATGGGTTGTGTGAAGATTACCTCACTTGCGACATTGCTTTCAATGCGGTTATGCCTCTAAGTCGTGCTCCGACACGTGGGAGATATAGCCGCATCGAGGGCGTTACAAGTTGGTATCAGAGCCGACCCTCATGATTACACGGATGGTTGCGACAGGTCTTGCGTCATGTTGTTCATGACGTTTGTGACCCGTCGTGGCACACGGCATGGCCCATGTACGGATCGGATGCACGAGACGGTTGTGCCAAGAGGGCGTTCACGTGGCCCGACGAGGACGTCGGTTCCTCTGAGTGGGTGTGTATGTGATAGCCTGGCTTATTAGGGATGATAGACTACTCATATCAATAAGGAATTCCTTCTTTTCCGGGATCCCATTCGGAGAGAACTCCAAAGTTAAGCGTGCTCAGCTTGGAGTAGTTTCAGGATGGGTGACCGACCGGGAAGTTGCTCTCGGGTGTGCACGAGTGAGGACAAAGTGCTCAGAAAAGACTAGTATTGATCTGTGGGGCCAGTCTAGATCCCGCCAGGAGTAACGACCACCGGCGGGTGTGTTCGGGGCGTTACACCAAATGTCGTCCCATAAAAAGTTAGAGGAGACAGAGACAGAGACAGAGACGGAGACGGAGGCGCGGGACAAGGGAAAAAAAGTGAACAAGAAGGAAGATAATTATTGCCCCTCTTATTACTTTACCTTAAGTCCGAAGGAGATCGATCAATTCTTCAAGTGCCTTAACGGAATCAAAGTTAGTTCCGGTTACTTTGGGAAGATAAGAAGATTTCTAGACACGAAGAAGATAAGGTTCAGCGGGATGAAGTCTCATGACTGTCATGTGATGATGACACAGATACTACCTGTTGCCCTTAGAGGGATAATGGATAAGCACGTCTATGACACGCTTATTGGTCTCTGCAACATTTTCGACGTTATCTCTCGAAAGTCAATTAGTGTGAAGCAGCTCCGAAGGCTACAAGAAGAGATCGTTGTGATACTAAATGAGCTTGAGATGTACTTTCCACCTACTGTCGGCGTGGAAGCACGATCATCTATGGGGTAGGGGTGCCCCTTTGTGGTTTGGCAAGGGGACAATCACATTGCACAAGGAGCAGAAACAATAGGGGACAATACGACGATGAACATCTCTCTTTTTGAAGGAAATATGCCCTAGAGGCAATAATAAAGTTATTATTTATTTCCTTATTTCATGATAAATGTTTATCATTCATGCTAGAATTGTATTAACCGGAAACATGATACATGTGTGAATGCATAGACAAAACAACATGTCACTGGTATGCCTCTACTAGACTAGCTTGTTAATCAAAGATGGTTATGTTTCCTGACCATGAACAAGGAGTTGTTATTTGATTAACAAGGTCACATCATTAGTAGAATGATCGATTGACATGACGCATTCCACTAGCTTAGCACACGATCGTTTAGTATGTTGCTACCGCTTTTATCCATGACATATACATGTTCTTGTAACTATGAGATTATGCAACTCCGTTTACGGAGGAACACTTTGGTGCTACCAAACGTCACAACGTGAATCGGGTGATTATAAAGGAGTACTACAGGTGTCTCCAAAGGCGGATGTTGGGTTGGCGTATTTCGAGATTAGGTTTTGTCACTCCGATTGTCGGAGAGGTATCTCTGGCCCTCTCGGTAATACACATCACCGAAGCCTTGCAAGCACTACAACTAATAAGTTAGTTGTGAGATGATGTATTACGAACGAGTAAAGAGACTTGCGGTAACGAGATTGAACTAGGTATTGGATACCGACGATCGAATCTCGGGCAAGTAACATACCGATGACAAAGGAACAACGTATGTTGTTATGCGGTCTGACCGACAAAGATCTTCGTAGAATATGTAGGAACCAATATGGGCATCCAGGTCCCGCTGTTGGTTATTGACCGAGAATAGTTCTAGGTCATGTCTACATTGTTCTCGAACCGTAGGGTCCGCACGCTTAAGGTTTCGATGATGCTTATTATGAGTTTATGTATTTTGATGTACCGAAGAAGTTCGAGTCCCGGATGAGATCACGGACATGACGAGGAGTCTCGAAATGGTCGAGACATAAAGATTGATATATTGGAAGCCTATGTTTGGAGTTTGAAAGGTTCCGGTGAAAACAGGAATTTACGGAGTACCGGAGGTTACGGAACCCCGGGGTAAATGGGCCTCGATGGGCCTCGAGGAGAAGAGGAAGGGCCGGCCAGGGGGTGGCCACGCCCCCCCCCAGTCCGAATAGGACAGGAGGGGGGCGCGCCCTTCCTCTTCCCCTCCCCCAATCCTATTCCAACTAGGAAGGGAAGAGTCCTACTCCCTGGGAGTAGGACTCCTCCCAGCGCCTCCTCTAGGCCGGCCGGCCTCCCCCTCCCTCCTTTATATCTGGGGCAGGGGGCACCCTAGAACACACAAGTATTGATCTACGGATCGTTCCTTAGCCGTGTGCGGTGCCCCCTCCACCATATTCCACCTCGGTCATACCGTCATGCTGCTTAGGCGAAGCCTGCGCCGTGAAACATCAAGATCGCCACCACGCCGTCGTCTCGACGAACTCTCCTCGACACTCGGCTGGATCGAGTACGAGGGACGCCATCGAGCTGTACGTGTGTCAAGAACTGGGGCGCCGAGTAACGGCGCCGGATCGGTCGGATCGCGAGGAGAACGTATGACTACTTCCTCTATGTTGTGATCGCTTCGCTTGGGTCTACAAGGGTATGTAGACAACACTCTCCCCTCTCGTTGCTATTCATCACCATGATCTTGCGTGTGCGTAGGAAATTTTTGAAATTACTACGTTACCCAACAAAGGCATCCGAGCCTAGGTTTTTCTATGGTTTGATGTTTTGCACGAGTAGAACACAAGTGAGTTGTGGGCGATACAAGTCATACTGCCTACCAAAGATGTCATACTTTGGTTCAGCGGTGAGATGAAGCGCCTGCACCGACATTACGCCAGACGCTTCGCGAGACTGGTTTCACCGCCACGAGCACTCGCTGCTTAAAGGTGACCGGTGGGTGCTGTCTCTCTCACTTTAGTTGAACTGAGTGTGGCTACGCCCGTCCTTGTGAAGGTTAAAAGGAGTCTATTTGACGAAGTATCGCTGTGGTTTTGATGCGTAGGTGAGACCGGTTCTTGCTTAAGCCCGTAGCAGCCACGTAAAATTTGCAACAACAAAGTAGAGGACGCCTAACTTGTTTTTGCAGGGCATGTTGTGATGTGATATGGTCAAGACGTGATGCTATATTTTATTGTATGAGATGATCATGTTTTGTAACCGGTTATCGGCAATCGCAGGAGCCATATGGTTGTCGCTTTATTGTATGCAATGCAATCGCCTTGTAATGCTTTACTTTATCACTAAGCGGTAGCGATAGTCGTAGAAGCATAAGTTTGGCGAGACGACAACGATGCTACGATGGAGATCAAGGTGTCGCGCCGGTGACGATGGTGATCATGGTGGTGCTGCGGAGATGAAGATCACGAAGCACAAGATGATGATGACCATATCATATCACTTATATTGATTTGCATGTGATGTTTATCCTTTATGCATCTTATCTTGCTTTGATTGACGGTAGCATTATAAGATGATCTCTCACTAAATTATCAAGAAGTGTTCTCCCCGAGTATGCACCGCTGCCAAAGTTCGTCGTGCCCGCACACCACGTGATGATCGGTGTGATAAGCTCTCGTCCATCTACAACGGGTGCAAGCCAGTTTTGCACACGCAGAATACTGGGTTATACTTGACGAGCCTAGCATATGCAGATATGGCCTCGGAACACGGAGACCGAAAGGTCGGCGTGAATCATATAGTAGATATGATCAACATAAGATGTTCACCATTGAAAACTACTCCATTTCACGTGATGATCGGTTATGGTTTAGTTGATTTGGATCACGTGATCACTTGGATGACTAGAGATGTCTTTCTAAGTGGGAGTTCTTAAGTAATATGATTAATTGAACTTAAATTTATCATGAACTTAGTACCGATAGTATCTTGCTTGTTTATGTTTGATTGTAGATAGATGGCTCGTCTTTGTTGTTCCGTTGAATTTTAACGCGTTCCTTGAGAAAGCAAAGTTGAAAGATGATGGTAGCAATTACACGGATCGGGTTCGTAACGAGGATTATCCTCATTGCTGCACGTAAGAGTTACGCCTGGATGCACCGCTGGGTGCGAACTGCTTCTTGATGTAACCGACGACGTTAAGAACGTCTGGCGAGCAAAGCGATGACTACTCTATAGTTCAGATGTGCCATGCTTTACGGCTTAGAACCGAGACTTCAACGACGTTTTGAACGTCATGGAGCATATGAGATGTTCCAGAGTTGAAGTTGATATTCCAACGTAATGCCCGGATTGAGAGATATGAAGTCTCCAATAAGTTCTATAGCTGCAAGATGGAGGAGAATAGTTCGTAAGTGAGCATATACTCGTAATGTCCGGGTACTACAATCACTTGACACAATTGGGAGTTAATCTTCCGGATTATTGTGTCATTGATGAAATTATTCAATCAACGCCACCAAGCTACAAAGGCTTCGTGATGAACTATAATATGCAAGGGTTAGTAAAGACTATGCTCGAGCTCTTCGCAATGCTAAAGGCTGCGGAGGTAGAAATCAAGAAGGAGCATCAAGTGTTGATGGTCAATAAGACCACTAGTTTCAAGAAGAAGGGCAAAGGGAAGAAGAAGGAACTTCAAGAAGAACAACAAGCAAGTTCTTTGCTCAGAGAAGAAACCCAAGTCCGGACCTAAGCACAAAATCGAGTGCTTCTACCGCAAGCGATCGTCACCGAAGCGGAACTGCCCCAAGTATTTGGCGGATAAGAAGGATGGCAAGGTGAACAAAGGTATATGTGATATACATGTTATTGATGTGTACCTTACTAGAGCTCGCAGAGCACTGGTATTTGATACTGGTTACATTGCTAATATTTGCAACTCAAAGCAGGACTACGGATTGCTTAACACCGGCAAAGGACGAGGTGACGATCTGCGTGGGAAATGGTTCCAAAGTCGATGTGATCGCGGTCGGCACGCAACCTCTACATCTACCTTCGGATTAGTTTTAGACCTAAATAATTGTTATTTGGTGCTGCGTTGAGCATGAACATTATATCTGGATCTTGTTTGATGCGAGACGGTTATTCATTTAAATCGAGAGAATAATGGTTGTTCTATTTATATGAGTAATATCTTTTATGGTCATGCACCCTTGAGGAGTGGTCTATTTCTTATGAATCTCGATAGTAGTGATACACATATTCATAATGTTGAAATCAAAAGATGCAGAGTTGATAATGATAGTGCAACTTATTTGTGGCACTGCCGTTTAGGTCATATCGGTATAAAGCGCATGAAGAAACTCCATACTGATGGACTTTTGGAGTCACTTGATTATGAATCACTTGGCACTTGCGAACCGTGCCTCATGGGCAAGATGACTAGAACACCGTTCTCCGATACTATGGAGAGAGCAACAGATTTGTTGGAAATCATACATACAGATGTATGTGGTCCGATGAATGTTGAGGCTCGTGGCGGATATCGTTATTTTCTCACCTTCACAGATGACTTAAGCGAGATATGGGTATATCTACTTAATGAAACATAAGTCCTAAACGTTTGAAAAGTTCAAAGAATTTCAGAGTGAAGTTGAAAATCATCGTAACAAGAAAATTAAATTTCTACGATCCGATCGTGGAGGTGAATATTTGAGTTACGAGTTTGGTCTACATTTGAAACAATGCGGAATAGTTTAAGAACTCACGCCACCGGAACACCACAGCGTAATGGTGTGTCCGAGCGTCATGTCGCACTTTACTAGATATGGTGCGATCTATGATGTCTCTTCTGATTTACCGCTATCGTTTTGGGGTTATGCTCTAGAGACGGCCGCATTCACACTGAATAGAACACCGTCGAAATCCGTTGAGACGACACCTTATGAACTGTGGTTTAGCAAGAAACCAAAGTTGTCGTTTCTTAAAGTTTGGGGATGCGATGCTTATGTGAAAAAGCTTCAACGTGATAAGCTCGAACCCAAATCGGAGAAATGTGTCTTCATAGGATACCCAAAGGAGACAGTTGGGTACACCTTCTATCACAGATCCGAAGGCAAGACATTCGTTGCCAAGAATGGATCCTTTCTAGAGAAGGAGTTTCTCTCGAAAGAAGTGAGTGGGAGGAAAGTGGAACTTGATGAGGTAATAGTACCTTCTCCCTTACTTGAAAGTAGTTCGTCGCAGAAACCGGTTTCTGAGACACCTACACCAAGTAGTGAGGAAGTTGATGATGTTGATCATGAAACTTGAGATCAAGTTACTACGAACCTCGTAGATCAACCAGAGTAAGATCCGCACTGAGTGGTACGGTAATCCTGTTACGAAATCATGCTACTAGATCATGATGAACCTACGAACTATGAAGAAGCGATGGTGAGCCCAGATTCCGCAAAATGGCTTGAGGCCATGAAATCGAGATGGGATCCATGTATGAAAACAAAGTATGGACTTTGGTTGACTTGCCCGAGGGTAGGCAAGCAATAGAAAACAAATGGATCTTCAAGAAGAAGACCGACGCCGACGGTAATGTTATCGTTCTACAAAGCTCGACTTGTGCAAAAGGTTTTCGACAAGTTCAAGGGATTGACTACGATGAGACCTTCTCACCCGTAGCGATGCTTAAGTCCGTCCGAATCATGTTAGCAATTGCCGCATTTTATGATTATGAAATTTGGCAAATGGATGTAAAGACGCATTCTGAATGGATTTACGGAAGAAGAGTTGTATATGATGCAACGAGAAGGTTTTATCGATCCAAAGGGAGCTAACAAAGTGTGCAAGCTCCAATGATCCATCTATGGACTGGTGCAAGCATCTCGGAGTTGGAATAAACGCTTTGATAGTGTGATCAAAGCATTTGGGTTTATCTGAGACTTTTGGAGAAGCTTGTATTTACAAGAAAGTGAGTGGGAGCTCAGTAGCATTTACGATATTATATGTAGATGACATATTGCTGATCGGAAATGATATAGAATTCTGGATAGCATAAAGGGATACTTGAATAAGAGTTTTTCAATGAAAGACCTCGGTGAAGCTGCCTACATATTGGGCATTAAGATCTATAGAGATAGATCAAAACGCTTAATTGGACTTTCACAAAGCACATACCTTGACAAAATTTTGAAGAAGTTCAAAATGGATCAAGCAAAGAAAGGGTTCTTGCCGTGTTACAAGGTGTGAAGTTGAGTAAGACTCAATGCCCGACCAACTGCAGAAGATAGAGAGAAAATGAAAGATGTTCCTATGCTTCAGCCATAGGCTCTATCATGTATGCAATGCTTGTGTACCGCACTGATGTGTGCCTTGCTATAAGCCTAGCAGGAGGTACCAAAGTAATCCAGAGGATCATCGGACAGCGGTCAAGAACATCTGAAGTACCGAAAAGGACTAAGGATATGTTTCTCGATATGGAGGTGACAAAGAGCTCATCGAACAGTTACGTTGATGCAAGCTTTGACACCGATCCGGATGATTCTAAATCGCAAACCGGATACGTATTTACACTAAGCGGAGGAGTCGGTTGGTGCAGTTCTAAACAAAGCGTCGTGGCGGGATCTACATGTGAAGCGGAGTACATAGCAGCTTCGGAAGCAGCTAATGAAGGAGTGCGGATGAAGGAGTTCATATCCGATCTAGGTGTCATACCTAGTGCATCGGGTCCAATGAAAATCTTCGTGACAATCTCGAGCAATTGCCTTAGCGAAGGAATCCAGATTTCACAAGAGGACCAAGCACATCAAGAGACGCTTCAATTCCATCCGGACTTAGTCCGGTGGGAGACATAGAGATTTGCAAGATACACACGGATCTGAATGTTGCGCACCCGTTGACTAAGCCTCTTCCACGAGCAAAACATGATCAGCACCAAGACTCCATGGGTGTTAGAATCATTACTATGTAATCTAGATTATTGACTCTAGTGCAAGTGGGAGATCAAGGAAATATGCCCTAGAGGCAATAATAAAGTTATTATTTATTTCCTTATTTCATGATAAATGTTTATCATTCATGCTAGAATTGTATTAACCGGAAACATGATACATGTGTGAATGCATAGACAAAACAACATGTCACTAGTATGCCTCTACTATACTAGCTTGTTAATCAAAGATGGTTATGTTTCCTGACCATGAACAAGGAGTTGTTATTTGATTAACAAGGTCACATCATTAGTAGAATGATCTGATTGACATGACCCATTCCACTAGCTTAGCACACGATCGTTTAGTATGTTGCTACTGCTTTTATCCATGACATATACATGTTCCTGTAACTATGAGATTATGCAACTCCCGTTTACCGGAGGAACACTTTGGGTGCTACCAAACGTCACAACATAACTGGGTGATTATAAAGGAGTACTACAGGTGTCTCCAAAGGCAGATGTTGGGTTGGCGTATTTCGAGATTAGGTTTTGTCACTCCGATTGTCGGAGAGGTATCTCTGGGCCCTCTCGGTAATACACATCACCGAAGCCTTGCAAGCACTACAACTAATAAGTTAGTTGTGAGATGATGTATTACGGAACGAGTAAAGAGACTTGCGATAGCGAGATTGAACTAGGTATTGGATACCGACGATCGAATCTCGGGCAAGTAACATACCGATGACAAAGGAACAACGATGTTGTTATGCGGTCCGACCGACAAAGATCTTCGTAGAATATGTAGGAACCAATATGGGCATCCAGGTCCCGCTGTTGGTTATTGACCGAGAATAGTTCTAGGTCATGTCTACATTGTTCTCGAACCGTAGGGTCCGCACGCTAAGGTTTCGATGGCGCTTATTATGAGTTTATGTATTTTGATGTACCGAAGAAGTTCGAGTCCCGGATGAGATCACGGACATGACGAGGAGTCTCGAAATGGTCGAGACATAAAGATTGATATATTGGAAGCCTATGTTTGGAGTTCGGAAGGTTCGGGTGAAAACAGAATTTACCGAGTACCGGAGGTTACTGGAACCCCGGGGTAAATGGGCCTCGATGGGCCTCGAGGGAGAAGAGGAAGGGCCGGCCAGGGGGTGGCGCGCCTCCCCCCAGTCCGAATAGGACAAGGAGGGGGGCGGCGCCCTTCCTCTTCCCTCCCCCAATCCTATTCCAACTAGGAAGGGGGAGTCCTACTCCCGTGGGAGTAGGACTCCTCCCGCCTCCTCCTCTAGGCCGGCCGGCCTCCCCTCCTCCTTTATATACGGGGCAGGAGGGCACCCTAGAACACACAAGTATTGATCTACGGATCGTTCCTTAGCCGTGTGCGTGCCCCCTCCACCATATTCCACCTCGGTCATACCGTCGCGAAGCTTAGGCGAAGCCTCGCGCCGGTGAAACATCAAGATCGTCACCATGCCGTCGTCTTGACGGAACTCTCCTCGACACTCGGCTGGATCGAGTACGAGGGACGTCATCGAGCTGTCGTGTGTCAAGAACTCGGGCGCCGAGTAACGGCGCCGGGATCGGTCGGATCGCGAGGAGAACGTACGACTACTTCCTCTACGTTGTGATCGCTTCCGCTTCGGGTCTACAAGGGTATGTAGACAACACTCTCCCCTCTCGTTGCTATTCATCACCATGATCTTGCGTGTGCGTAGGAAATTTTTTGAAATTACTACGTTACCCAACACTTTTTACCTAGGTTTGGGCCACTTTGCAGCGTAAAACCCTACTCCCGCTATGGTGGATTGATCTGGAGGAACACGAAGACACAACATGCTCTAGCCCGGCAAGAGTGCCTTGGGGGAGCAGCGTGTGTGTACAAGTGTTGGGGGATCTAAAATTCAAACCCTTTGCTAGGTTGCTTCGCTACTAGGGAAAAGCCTAGCAGTAGCGCAGGTTAAATGCTTATTAGTAGCGCGGGTGGCCGCACTACTGATACGGTGCTACAGCTAATGCTTATCAGTAGCGCAGCCTGACCAGCACTACTGCTACCTAGGGATAGCAACAAAGTTGGTCTGCAACAAGCACTGCTGATAATATCTGCAGCGCCCTTGTAAAAAGAGCGCTACTGCTAAGAAATCGTTGTTGCTAATGCCATATCCCACGCTACTATTAGTTTTTGAATATTCTTTTTGCTCCATATTTTGTGCTGCTGAATTTTGTTTAGGGCTTTATACAATAATCTCTAGCATATCATACACATACAAATGTAATCATAGCATATACATAGCGATACAAGGTGGTCATCATCATAATCATCATCCAACACAAAGTGGTCTCTCGTCATCATTTCGAAAATGGCGATACAAGTCTCGAATACTTGCAACTACATCGTCATCCATCTAAACAATGATATACGCGAGAAGAGCTATCACTACGAGTGAGAGCGGAACTATGCAGTACATGAGGCGGCGGTTACGAGTCCTCTCCCGCGCTAGCGTGAACCTCAAGTAACTAGCTTCTGCTTCTTGTCTGCTTTTGAAGCCTTTATGGCTGGCTCCTGAGACCCCATCCACTTGCGCCCGACACTCAGGACACTCGTGTACACTCCCGAAACCTTCCCTTTGTACACGACATAGCATTGCTTCGTCACCATCAAGAATCTAGGTACCTGTTAGAGATGCATCTTCATCGAGAGAATGTACAATCATATGCAACAAAATATACTAGATCAACATGAAAAAGAAAGGCTTAGCAACTAGATGCAACATATAGTACGCAAACTAATTAACTAGAGTACACAGGTCATCGTACCAAACTAATAAAGTAGCGTTACGCAAGTTCGGCAGGGACCGTGGACATCACAAAGTTTCATCGCTATATAAAGTATACAAGTTCAACCGACACATATCATCATCATCGGCATCGTAAATCACTAGAAGTTCCATCCTTCCATATCATCAAGGATGGTCCCTAGCTACTTGAACGGCGTGAGGTCATGACGTTGCATGCCTATGCGAGTTCGGGCATTAGCTCACGATATAGGGCCATGGTCGAACATGTTGGAGAACGTTGCAGAAAATAAAAATTTTCCTACGGTTTCACCAAGATCCATCTATGAGTTCATCTAGCAACGAGTGATAGGAGTGCATCTACATAGCCTTGTAGATCGCGAGCGGAAGCGTTCAAGAGAACGGGGTTGAGGGAGTCGTACTCGTCGTGATCCAAATCACCGATGACCAAGTGCCGAACGGACAGCACCTCCGCGTTCAACACACGTACGGAGCGGATGACGTCTCCTCCTTCTTGATCCAGCAAGGGGAAGGAGAGGTTGATGAAGATCCAAAGAAGACGACGGCGTGGTGGTGGATGCAAAGAGAGTTCGGCAGAGCTTCACGAGCTGCGAGAGGGAGAGGTGTAGCAGGGAGAGGAGGCACCAAGACTTGGGTGCTCCCGCCTCCCTCCCCCTCCTTATATAGGCCCCTGTGGGGGCCCGCCCTAGATATGGGATCTCTAGGGGGGGCGGTGGCCAAGGGGGGTGGAGTGCCCCCTAAGGCAAGTGGAGGCGCCCCCTCCCCTAGGGTTCCCAACCCTAGGCGCAGAGGGGGGCCCGAGGGGGGGGCGCACCAGCCCACCAGGGGCTGGTCCCCTCCCCACTTCAGCCCACGGGCCCCTCCGAGATAGGTGGTCCCACCCGGTGGACCCCCGGGACCCTTCCGGTGGTCCCGGTACAATACCGGTGATCCCCGAAACTCTCCCGATGGCCGTAACTGCACTTCATATATATTAATATTTACCTCCGGACCATTCCGGAACTCCTCGTGACATCCGGGATCTCATCCGGGACTCCGAACAACTTTCGGTTTGCTGCATACTCATATCTCTACAACCCTAGCGTCACCGAACCTTAAGTGTGTAGACCCTACGGGTTCGGGAGACACTTAGACATGACCGAGATGGCTCTACGGTCAATAAGCAACAGCGGGATCTGGATACCCATGTTGGCTCCCACATGCTCCTCGATGATCTCATCGGATGAACCACGACGTCGAGGATTCAATCAACCCCGTATACAATTCCCTTTGTCAATCGGTACGTTACTTGCCCGAGACTC